>VOMN01120803.1:0-21562 GCA_014899125.1 Orchestia grillus
CATGTAATAATAAACTTTATTATTATTATTATTATTATGATGATGTTCGCCTGAAAATTACTCGTGATGCTTAAATTTGAAAAAAATTTGGTGTGTAATTAATGCGTTGATTTTAATTTTATACAACGCCCGCAAAATGATAGGCAAAATGAAACCGAAAAATTAGCAGAATTTATGACTGAGTGTTGAATGGAAATTTTGAAAAATGGAAATTTAGAACTTTAGAAATTAGTTCAACAACAGTCCACAATGAAAAGTAAACGAAATTGATTGAATATCATTAAAATGCCGCTGAGGCCTCACTTTACATAATTATAAAAATGTTATTTATTTTAAACACAGCAAGTAACACTAAAACTTTTGTCTCTGCCAAAAACGTTATATATTTCAAATTCAACGAGTTTTTCAATCAGAATTATTCAAGTTTGTAGAGCTAACGAAACGCGCAAGCACGAAAACTGGCCTCAAAATAAATTTACATTGTTTTCTACCCTTGTAACCAGGAGGCATTCAAATCGCTTAGCTGCAAAATCACTTTCATTGTTTAGAAATCAATTGAAACTTTAGTAAAAAAATTATTAACGATTCACAAGAATTATTCCCATTCAAGGTGTGAATATTCAAACTTACTTCATGGTTCGCCTTTTTATATATGTATAGTCTATAAACTGTTCAGTTATCTGGGTATTTCTTGAAAAAATTAATTTGAAAATAAAGATTATAAAGATCAAAATATCTCGAGAGTAGTTATTTTCTGATGTATGCATTCGATGCTAAATCTTCCCAATTAGTTTTACATAAAACGCATGCAATTAATTATCTGCGCTACAGAAAAATTACGTCAACCATTTTGAACATGTAGGCACGCTCTCTTATGGATGGCAGGAAGAATTGAGAACAAGTACAGGGAGTACATTGACAGGAATCTCACTCACCATTTCCCTGAGAGCTCACAGCCCTGGCAGGGTCCTGACTCGAGTCGCTCTCATCAATGAGCTGGAGTGCCGTGTGAAAGGGGCCCTGTGCCGACCTCCTTCACACGAACCAATTGGACCTTTTCATGAGCCATTAATTTTACGGGTTCGTGAGAGATCAGCAAGTACCAAAATACGTTGAAATAGAATGCTTTACAATCGAATTGTGAGCTGTTCTGTTGTACGTAAGCGAGCTTTGGTAACTTGCTGTTTTTTCAGTTTATTATTGAATCGAACCTTATTACTTTCGTAAATCACCATAAATCGCCTCAATTAAGATCACTGCATACAAATGAATATGTGTGAAGTAAAGTGAGTGATAAACAATGCGAGACCAAAGGAAAACGTTTTCTTCGAAAGAGAATACATCACAAATACATGAAACTTTCATCCTCTTAATCTAAGGCCCCGTAAAAAGTTATAACTACATTGAGCGTTGTATTTACCCCCTCAGGTGTCAGAACGTCATCTCATGCAGCATAAGCCAATTGTGTGATAATAGCGTCTCAAAGAGATGAGAATTAGTCATTACACAAGTAAACTCCGGGAGGCTTTGAAGTTAGGAATAGAATAAACCCTGGCTGTTTGATCTCGATCGCTCGAGAGATGGAGTCAGGTGCTTGCGTTATTATCAAAGCTGCGTGGGGCCGCTGCATGACATAGCAGTGGACCAATGCTCGTTGGGGTTTCGTTCTGGCAGTTCAATCGTACGTTGAAGAGGTAATCATGCAAACCGTGTATGTTCTCACGATTAGAAAGATCGATGGTACCATGAATTCTGACACTCGCATGACTTGAGAATCAATGATTGTTTTAGTACAAATCGCTCGTTTTTGTTCCGGCGGGTCTTTTGTTATACCTAATTTCAACCGCCCAAGCACTGATATTATTGTCGGATAGTTTGCTATACACGAGGCGGCGAAAAAGTTAGAATGGGAGCGAGAGCAATTCTTGAGGGTATTGTTTTATTCATTAGTTCAAATTAAATTTGCTCAACGCATGCAAAAATGGGGCTTGAATTCAGTGAAATTTTGTTCGCCAGACGGAAAAAAAGTTCATTAGTGTGAGAGATGAAATAGATTTTTGGAGGTTGAATCTCGTGGCTGAGAATAAAAGAGATTTTGCTGATCTTACAGTAAACAGAACGCTTAGGATTTTAGATTTTAGGGGTCAATAAACATTACTTACTCACTGAATTGAAATCTCTGGAAAAAGTGGCTAAACGAGTAAAAATGGCCGCTGCAAAAAATGATGCATGCACGATATGAAACCAGTTTGCCGCTCAACTTAAGGTTTTCAGGAATTTCACTCGTTTAGGCTTTTTATTTCCATACTTCTTCACATTACTACACTTATACAGCAAGTTCATATTCTTCAAGAAATTTCGTCACATATCATGTATCGTTAGGATTGGACATATGTTTGATACATGCAAAGCACTTGTGATATTTACATTGATTCTGACCCTTTTAATTCATTCAGAACTTCTCTTCTTGTGATTCAGAATCTGAATTTCGCTCTCCAGAAGTTTCCTTATTAACCTCCTGCTAAGTTTGTATGCTTCACATGAAGCGTTTGCTCAAGGAAACGTCAAGAAATTTCCCGGTGGAACAGAAGGTCTTTCAGGGCGACAGGGTTCATTAAAGTCTGCATAAATTTAGACTGGCCTAGGTCGTCAGGAGTGGCCAGATCTCAATCCGGAATTTCAATTTACGGAATTAAAATGGACAGAATCTGGCTTCGGTTCGAATTCCTAATGCTGTTAAAATAGCGGTTTGCTAACTGAAGGATCGAAGGGTTGGTGTGCGGTACTAAAGTCAATTAAGTATGCTTCGTGATGTAATCTTGCCACCAGGCTTAGAATTTTTTCTCCCACGTGGCGTATAAACGTTTGTTACAATTTCAAGCATTTGTCAAGATTTTATGAGCAATCTTCAGTCGTTTCATTCGAAGGAGCCTGGATTTTTGTGGTTGAGTGGAAATAAATGCTCGCTAGAAAGTTTTACTGATGTGGAGGCAATTGATGTTGCATTTGGCCAATTTACACAGAAAAATTTAAGTAATTTTCGCTTACGAAGTGATTTCATGCATGCGTTTAGGTACTTAGTATGTAGACAACAACTATCAAGTAAAAGTGCCGGGTAACTAGGATAAGACAGTCAAGCGCTGTGTTGCACTTCAAGCTGCTAGAGGCTGAGGAAAGGAAAAAAGATAGCATTTTTGACTTCGTTTTAAAATTTTGACTTCTTGTTTCTATCATGCCGAGGAGTCCTTTATCACCACCAAGGCATTTAATACTTTGTTCTGATATCTAGACATCATAAGGTGAAAATGTTTCACTCAAGTCCTAATTTTTCTAGATGTCGCTCTTTTATAGTAACGAATAAAATTTATATTGTCGTATACAGTCGTTTTATGGACGAACTAGACGGGAAGGCGTTTGCACATATGCGAGTTATCATTTGGCGATGAACGGATGCGTAGAACCAGCCCTGCCCACAATGAGTGTGTTCGTATGTATACACACCGCGAAAGTCACTGCCAATATCCGAATATTGATCGGTCGCTTTGGTGCCATCAAGGTGTCTTTATTCAGTCGTTGTAGAGCGCTTGACTTGTTCCAGCAAACAACCGCTCTATAGTCGTCCTTTGTATAGAGTGGTGTCAACTAGAGCGAGCATCAATCAGCACGTAAAATATTTGTTTCATAAGAAGCAAACAGAGCACGTCATGAGAAGCATAGCGGTTCTTCGCAGGGAACTGATCTAGCGCTCTGTGCAGGCAGTGACTGCAAGTTCCAATTCCTAAGGAGTGCTAACCTTTAGCAGTGCAAAACGCTCCAAAAAATGTTGGCTTAGGACCCGTGTCCGAAGCCTTTCATAAAACGTGCATTGCCTCTCTGTCTGCGTATTATACTGTATTTTAATATTTTTTAATACTCAATTAATTAGGATGAAGAATAAGAAACTTTCATCATACACAGTTAAGGCGACATCAGGGTAAGCATGTATGGCGGCAAAAGGCACTATGCAGGGAGCAATCGTGCACAATGATCGTATAGAACATTTACAATACCAGATAGAAAAATCTTTTTTATACTCATCCATAAAATACATTGACTTTCAATGGTTTTTTTAGCGTCGTAGTGTGCTTCACCAGCAGCAATTTTTATGATATGGCGTTAATTTTTTTCAAAAAAATTATCTCTCACGTCAATGATGTTCATGATGAAGACGTTTTCGTTTTTATGTTGATGGGAAATCACCATGAGAATTTGTTCCGTGAATAATAAGACAAGAGCATATAGTGTGATCAAGCCAAACTCCCTGTATTCACTGCAGGTCTCCTTTACGATACTCTATCTTAACCCTCATCCTTGTAAAGAAAAAAATTAAAATACATGATTATTGAATACGTCATTCAATTTTATATAATGAGCGGGCATTTTGCTGCTTTTTCGTTTTTAAATTATATGCTTTTGATCTCTTTACATTTGAAGTTCATACGAAAAAGAAAGACAGATTATCATCTTTGGTTGTGTTGCCACGCCAGTACAGCCCCATCTCCTGCAGGGGGCAGGTCCTTCAAAAGAAGTTTGAGATGCACCAGCCGCTTTGGCTTTCATTATATAAACGTTTCTAAGGGTCTCAGTACAGATTTCGAGGCGTGCACCGTTTTCACATTTATTTCATTTTCGTATTGGCGTTTTGCTTTCACATTTTTTTAGATCACATTTTTTCAGCGATACTAAGTCTCGAGCTAAAGAAGTCGCTTTCTAGCATTCATTTTTCTTTGCAGAGTATTGTGCTTAGTGCATGCATGGATTTGAGTACTAACTAGTGAAAGTAACTAGCATTTACTGCGGACGCATATATCTAACATTCATGAAAAATCCCGTTTCTTATATTACATGACATGATTGAAAAACTTCTGTAATTATAAAAAAATCACTCCGTAAAGCCCTGAACTTCTGAACAACTGCAGGTTGATCGGAAAGTAGCACCCTGCTTTAAGAAAACATATAATTTATTTCTATACATCGGAAAACCTCTAAATTTAATTTTTAATCATATATGTACATGATCGAAGATGTGTGGAAATTGAATATATGTCTTGATTTTTTTCAGATAGACTATTATGTTTGAAATTTGGGTGCCATCCAACATGGCCCTTCAATTCCCGTGCAGTTCCTTGTGAAACCACTTGATGAGTTTGGCTAGCGACTTGAGAAGGTGGTCGTGAATGATGACTTGAATTTGAACGAAGTCTATTGAATTTTAAATATGACTTTGTGCTGTACATTTAATTCCCTATTCATTTATTGTGAGAGTTATAATACAGAGAAAAACAACAAATATTGCAAAATGTGACATCATTTTTTAATGAACAATTTGCTTACATTAAAACTCGGTTCATGAAATGAAAATTTACTTTTTCTTCGCGTTGTACGATGCTCACAGACAGTTCACTTATAGAATCATATTTTAGCCCTCTTGACTCGACCAGGGTGCGTCACTCAGTAGTCACTTGTCACTTCAAAACTTCCCATTATTTATTGACCCAAGTTTGGCCATCAATTTGAGTTTTTCATCCCGACAGCGGGGAAGCGCTTCTGTGGAACAAAAGTACTTTTCCTCATTTTCTCCCGTGACCGTCTTCCCGAACTTCTTTACTTGCCAAAAGTAGACTATTTTTTAGGGGCGTGACATGATCACGTACGAATAACATTGAGACGTTCACTTTCGGAATTTACTTCGTACGCGCAGATGTGTACTTGAGCAAAGTTGAAGATGCAGGTGCAAGGCTTATAATTTATATATTTGTTCGCGGCTAGGTTTGGCTTTAGAAGGAATAAAATGGTGTTAGGTGTGTAATATTTCACTTCAGAGGCGAAAAGAAGGAGCAAGCAGTATAACAAGGTTATGAATTCACCTACCTTAGAATTATTCAAATCAGTCACAATGACGTTCAAAAGTCTACGGTAAACAGTAGACACATTTAAATTACTACTAAGTTCGTTTCAAATTTTCCTGCAGGCGTAGAGAAGGTGCGTCCAATTACTCCTATTTAACTGAAAATAAAACCCTAATTAAGCCTGAGTTCAACACTAGCAAACAAGGGTTGCTGTGAAATTAAATTCAGTTTGTTTTAAGAGAAGAAGCTCGCTAGCGGAATACGGAATACCGGTGGGAAGCGCCGGCTCATCCAAATACTAAACAGTATCACGATACGATTTTGTATTTACTTCTTCGTTTAGTACTTGTAAGTCAGTGAGGCATAAGACAATTGTTATTATCGGTCACTAATTTTACATCAATAAATATGTAAGCCTGAACCATTGGCATGCATGAATAATAACGAAAAATGTCGACGAAATCGACGCGTCTATCTTCGATTTCTGAACCTCACACAATGAATTTACGGTTCTTATTTATTTATCCAAGACATTTCATTTCACAATTCTGAGAAATCACGGAATATGTCTGAGGCATTCTAAGACGTTGATGAAACTGAATGCTGCCTGGCACACCCTGACAGTGTGCTCCACATTTTGTTCGAATTTTGCTAATATTTATTCAGTATGATTAAAAGTCAAATTGTTTCTCTTCCTAATTGCTCGTACAAGGCGAAGTTTGACAGTTCATTTGATTCCGAGGTCATTTGTGGCTTGAGAAATTCAGCAGAAGCTTGATCAAATATTACATCCTTAATGCATGATGTATTTGGATGAATGCTAAAGCTTGTGAGAAAAGTAAATTACCCTCAAATCTTCCTGACATTGCAGAGATGATGGATGACATGTTCATGAATGATGAAAAATGTAATGTTTCTCTAAAATGTTGTATTTTTAGCGTTCTCGATTTTAGAAATTCCCTACCTTCTACTGCTTCTTTTCTGGAGTCTCCCATAATTTCTCTCTGGAGACATTAGTGTTTCGCACGACAAAGTTCAAAAGGATGTCCTGCGCACCTCCTTTCCTTATCCCTTATTCATAATGTCAAGCAGTTCGAATTAAATGTCCTTTCAAAAATTCATTTCGTTCCCTGCCGAGTCTAACACCTCCCCACTCTAAGCCCTCAACTAAACACTGTTCCAAATATTCTTAGTGTCAATGTAGACCCGAACTGGGCGGAGAATTTCTCCTTAGACCAAGGATATTTTAATGCCCTTGTCCATGAAGAACTGCGAGTCGAGGAATGTAGATTCTCAAGAATTTAAGATGCTTGATTATGTTCCGTTTTATGGCAGGTTGTGAAGTCTGAATGTAGAATAAATGCTGATTTTGGATCCGGACGAGAGTTTGTGGAACGTTAGACAATTGGGGAATTTCTCTGACTGGGCGCCTGAACTAATTTTATCATCATTATTTTTTTGTCTATTGAATACCTGTACGGCTTCCTCATTTGGAATGCATCGTAGAAAAATGAAAACTGCACCAGATGAAAGTAATAAGTACAGTTTAAAAAGAATATATAGTTCGTTCAAGTCCTTTGTCATGAGCGAAATTGAAGCTGTGTTGAATAACCAGAACGGTTTTTATGAGCACTGAGGCACAAAAAATGTTAATTCATCTTTTCTACAGGCGTTTAAGGGAAGACCTTAAAAAAGAGCTCCAAAAAAATGACTCAGCAAAGAGAATCAGAAAAACTTTGAAGTTGTATTTAGTTTAGATAAAAGTCCTGGAATATTCACGTTAAGTAGCGCAAGTTTTAATAAAAATAACACATTTCATGCCTCATTTGGAAATCCTACCAAATTTTGAAAAAAAACTCGGTTTGGTCGTTGAACATGGGGAGATTGTTGCAATTAAAAATAAAGCTGAAGAAGAGGAAATCTTGATCCAAAAGTCTACGGCAACATTTCTTAAATATTTCACGAAGACGGTGTACAAGAAAACATCTGCAGTTATCACAAATCTCGTGGCAAATGATTTAAAGTTGCACATGGCGGTCAAACGAATTGAATTTTTCATATACCAGAAATATTTCCTCGACGTCTTCTCGCGATTCTTTTTGTGTAGAGCATGGAAAGTATCTTTACAAATAGTTTTCTCTACGAATATTCAAGACCCGAGTTGGACCAAATTGCCTTTTTTCATACGGAGATTGAATTTCGTATGTTTTTGCATCACGAACCGTCTTAAAAAAAAATTCTTACCCGCTTCATCAATCTTCCGGAAAGAAAGGCTACTGCTCTCAACACCATTGACCTTCCATATTTTCCTTCGCCCCAGAATTTGTAGTCCGAATACAAGCTAGAAAATATTCTCTACGTTGTGCCTGATTGCTTCGAAGGGATGCGCGAAAAAAGACACTTCTATTTGTCGAATGTAAAGCTGGTCAGTAATTCTACCCTGGTGGGTTAGTTCTAGCATTTTCGTGAGGTTTGCTTTCCATTTGGAAGTTCGGCCGGCTCAAACATATTTCTTTCAATGCATTCACGATGTCGCACTCAGTGGAGTCGGACGAAAGGCAAGAAATATAGCAGGCTGAGGTGCCGTGCGCTCGAGTGAAAGGCCGTGGATTGGGTCAGGCGATGTGTTTTGCTACCTCAGCCTACGTTTCGTCAAAGATGAAAAGAATCTGAACAAAACTGCATCCGTTGAGTTTAATATTTATTATGATAAAATGTTCCCGATTTGAGAACCAGGAAATTGCTCTAGAGGCTCTGACATTATTCGAATAAGTTCATGTACATGTAAATGATTTTTTGTGCACACTTGTACAATTCTTTATCGGGAAAAATGGAAAAGTTCATTAATACAGGATGGCAATTGAACTGGAATCATTTCCGATGAGAATCATCACTGCAGTGAAGCAAAACATTTGTGCTGAGCCAATGAAATGAACGGAAATAGTCAACTTTCTGGACAAATTTTTTTCCGTAATCGAAAATGCTCTTCAATAGGAAACATACTCTCGTTGGAAGGACTGGCATACCACAAGATTTGGCAATTATTCTCATTATAATGGCATATTTTTCTGTGATATCACAATGTGTAATAATCTGATGATGAATACGAAAATCCATCTCCGAGAGAAAGCCTTTAGTTATGGACGAACAACTAAGATATTTTTGAGACCCGTGCTCCTCAAAAGATCATGGCACAAAGATCGATGTGATGTTGTTGAAATTTTATTGAAAGAAGACAAAGGTATGGTCTTTCCAGGTACTTCAGGAGAAAACTGCAAGAAAATCCACGTGTTATTTGTCAGCAGTATCTTGCTTTGGCAAATATTAAATTGGTCTACGAAGTGAACCACGGCCTTGATGAGCTAATTGCATTTCCAAATATCGGAAACTGAAGCGCGCTTCTCGGGAGATAATGATTTCTTTGTAATGAAATGTAGGGCTCCAGCCAGCTCCCGAATTAGGGAATTTGTCAGCTCTAATGTGGAGCTGTGAAGGGCAAATTTCTCTACGAGTGTGCATTGGCTTGAGCTGAAATCCTTGATTACAACCCTCAAGTATTTCCGAAATTTTCTCTACCACGAAAACATAACTGAGAAATTGTTGAGGTAGGGACAGTTACATATATGCGTCTATTGAAAGAGTCTGGGGAAAGCATCATGTGATATCGCTCACATTTAGTTTTTTTCTTAAGTCTGTTCGGGAACACTCATTTGAAATGTTTGGTCCGGTATTGACGGGAGTGATGTGTGATGAGCACCATGCAGCAAGGGAGCAAAGAAGTACTGTGTAACAAAGATGACATTTTATTGCAGTGGTCGACCGTAAAAAATAAATTCAAAATTCAGTACACGTGCAAATTATACCTTCAAAATTTAACCTACGGGTTCTCAACATATATCACGCTTGTTCGAAATACTTACTTCCAATCATATTAATTATTTTTATTCATAATCGCTTGCATTTCTTCCATGGCTGAAAATTTCTCTCAACGCCAACGAATTATTCGTGAAATTCAACACATCCGCGTCTCCTGACAGCCGTCGCAAACTTCCCTGCTCTCGAGGCTCGCTCTCGTCTGCACCTGCGCGCGTCATTTCCGACAGCGAGCCGCTGCTCTTCTTCGTTTATTGGGTTTTGTTCAACGAACTCCTTTATGAAGGATCGAACTCCCAAGTGATGCTATCCCACTACCGTTTGGAGGTAACTCAACCTAAGCAAAATGTTACCATTTTTGTCGTCCTGCTGAGTGAATTAATCTCATTGGAAGCCTTGGTGTTTCTAGATTACCCTTCAATGGTAGCTTCTCGTTACTCTATTGTGGTTTGATCAATTGATGTCCACCAGTTAATATCACCACCAACTATTCATTAATGTCACCATCTGTTGATATTTTAAACGGAGAGCTCCGGTTGAAATTATTTCACTTGAATATGCTAGTTCACCTTGAAGTAGGTGTGTTTCACAAAGTGCTTTGGTCCACAAAATCTTCGCCGCATCATTTTTCATCAGGATCGTTGACTAAATATCAGAATCACTGTCGCTTAATCTACCACTGGGAAAGTTGGCTAAGATATTTTCTTGATGAATCTTGGTGAGTATAATATATTAATTTACCAGGCCAATTACAATATAATGAAATATGTGTTTGAAGTGCCTTCAGATTTAGGAATGAGACTTGAGCAAGAGACTGAGACTTGACCGTCTCTTCTCAACCGGATTTATATTCCTTTATTAAGTAAACTTCATTTGCTGAAGCCCATTTGCATTTTTACTGTGCCAGAAAACAGCAACGCGCGCGTTAGTACTTGCTGATCCTCCAGTGAAGTTTCGGTTGCGTGCACTGAGAAGTAAGTTCATAGGCAATTCACTATTGAAAAGTTTAAATTCTACTGTACATCAGTAATATTGAACGTGTAACAAGAGTGGTGATCAACTGGGCTATAAGGTATTATCTCCAAACAGGAAAAATAGAATGCGATATCGATGAAATATTTTTTCTGTCTAAAGACAGTCGTTCGGAATGCTAACTTTTCGGTTGAAAACTCCAAGTTTGGCAAGATGATATAACACTTGAATTAAGTTTTTTTCTAATTATTCGCTGCACCTGATGTGTAGGGAGCCTTGACGTAACATAACATTGTTAAGTTTTAAAAAATTAGAGAACTCCTTACATGTTCAGGACTCAGGACGAATAGCCAATATCTTTTCAAGTGTATAATAAGTCGCAACATAAGAAAATTACTTCTAACTCTGAATGACTTTAAAGAATATTATTCTAAACTCTGAATGACTCTAAAGAATATTATTCCTAACTCTGAATAATTCTGATGAATAATACTCCTAACTTTGCTTAATTAACTCTGAAGAATATTACTCGTAACTCTGGATAACGTGGTAAAAATCATCACAAACTCTGAATAACTTTGTGGGAATTACTTTGGATAACTTTGGAGCAGTAAAAAAAAATGAGTAAATCACCTGAGACTGACTCATTAGATTCAAACGGAATTTCCAAATCTTCATAATGCCGTGACGAGGATTCACCAAAACCGTTTACCTCGGTGCAGTATCCAAACACGAGCGATGCCCAGCAGTGTGCAGTATCCAGCACACCACACGAGCTCCATTAATTCCCCAACACACAGCACACGAGCTCCATTAATTCCCCAACACACAGCACACGAGTTCCAGTAATTCTCCAACACATGGGACAAAGTATCACTATCCTAGAACTTAGGTATCACCTGGGTACCACCTACGTATCACCCAGCTCCGTTATACACAGATTCGTTACAGTAATAGAGCAGCGCTTTAGTATTTCATTATTGACTACTATACCACTGCTACAGTTTACTGCCTTTCTTGCATCCTACTCGTTCCAAGGAAAAGACAAAATTCATCAACTACCAGAGTATCATCTCGTTAGAAACGCTGAGAATCACGTGGAAGTAACGAGTATGAATACATTAATGCCTTTGACTAACGTGTGTTGATGTGCCACACGACGGGGCTCGGGCGTTCACACGGGAGGCCCTTTAGTTGCGGGTGTACTCTTCGTCGTGACTTCGGAGAGGCGGAACTGCAGGGCGATGATGAGGTACGTTGACACTCCGTTTACCGCATGGGTGCAAAACAACATAGCTGATTTGAGAACCTTGGTATTAAATCGTGCTCAAAATGCATCAGCCTTTATATCTCAACTACCAACATGGACCTCCCTCTTAAATTGTCACCTCCTTCTCAGAGAGAGAAGCAATGGCGGGTTCCGTGTTCACAAGAACACGGCCAGCATGTCAGTGGAGAGTAGAGCCAAGGTCTTGTCCACCCCCCGACTTGGACTTCACTTCCGTTTAAAGATGGGCGCATTTTAACGCGTCTGTTTTAGAGGTATAAAGATATTCCACTATTAGCATTATCTTCAAATTTTATTGAAAGGTCTCTACATAAGAAGAGCCTTTGCACTCAATTTTGTTGTGTGAATGTCCGTTTTGCTGCAGCAATGACTTCTTTTATTTGCATGGATGAATATTGTAAACGAAAGAAAGCGGACGCTTATAGGTTTGTAACAGAGGGCATAGCACTCGAGTTACAAATCAACCCCACTGCCCCTGTACAAATTGCATCTTTTTTTCCAGATTAGCCAGCTTGCATCATGCTCATCAACTTACGTAGTATTCATAAGAAACCACATGTTTCAATCATACCCTTCATATTCAACCACATGTTTCAACCATACTATTCATATTCAACCACGTGTTTCAACCTTGCTATTCATATTCAACTACGTGTTTCAACCATGTTATTCATATTCAACCACGTGTTTCAACCGTAATGCTAATATTCAACATTGCGTTTCAACAGTAGTGATCATGTGCCACTGAATACAGAACCTCAGGGAGTAAAACTAAGGAGGTTAACTTCTGTATTGTTCAGTCTTCTGATAGCGAGATCGTGTTCATAATCTCCTTCTTGAACATTTCAATGAGTTCATCATTTTGAGTTCCTTTCTTTCACCACTCGAAAGTAAGGAAGTTCAGAGAACCTGGCATCATTGCCCACGGGTAAAAAACTTACCTAATGAGCGGAAGATAGGAGCATGTTAAGCGTGTCCCAGCTCTAATGATGCCGGGGTACACAGAGCTCAGATTTGGAGAGTGAATATGTGATGAGCATGACACAAATGCGTTGCGTCGGCGGATTTTCCCCATTTCATCAGATTGATTTTGTTTCATTCTCCAGTTCCACTAGAGAAAAAAGAATTGAGAGAGCAGAAACTTGAGTGACGTGTTTGAAAACGAGACCTTTAAGTTAAAATCTTTTCAAATATAATTGCGCCTGCTCAAGTACCTTGCCTACAAATGGGATACCAATTATTTAAGGTATGTACCAATGAGGGCATTAAGATATGATCTCTTCCTTAGGGAATGCAAATCTCTACCAAAACCAAAGGGCCAGTTCGATCACAGTTCATACTTCATGAAAAACGTGAGAGGTAAAGGTAACAGGTATTATTAAAATTACTTGGCCTGGCTTAGTGCTTCCTGTGTTAAATTTTATGCTTAATTTTTGAAATCCACCATTCAACACTCTCAACTGACAATCCACGAACACACAACAATATTATTCAATATCACAAATTTATACACGCAACCTGCACCAGATAATATTTTACCTAACTCCATGCATCGAAACAATTTTTCACGTTCCGTTGAAAATTTGCACACCAAAGCCTCCAGTTTCAATGTAATTCTAACAAACCCATGCTCATTAAATCGGACCGGCGCACGATCAAACAATTATAGGTCGTTGAATATATTTGTTAGCTGCCCAAACTATGACTAAGTCATTTTAGTTTTCTTTAATCATGAAGACGTAGAAATAATTATAATAAGGCACTTTACTTTTCCAATTTGTTTGCGCAACTTCCCCCAAGCAGAAAAGATCTGTTGACTTCACCGAAACCGAGTAAGTTGAGCTCAAGGGGTTGAGCGAGATTGTCTTTAATTCGCACCATCTGTCAGGGCGAAAAGGTGTCTGTCTGCACATCATCAGCGCTGGTGTCCATCGCTGCAAGGCATGTGCTCAGACATGATTTGGCTCTGATGTAAAAGCACCGTTTTGTCAGAGCGTTAGGTGAACACACGCTTATATGATACTTAGTGCACCAAAATTGTGGGAACAAAATTGTAAAATAAAAAGCTTTTTTTCGTAGAGCAATGTAACCATTGACAGTTTATTTTTAAGCTAATGTTTATTTTTTAATATAGAGTTTTATTATTTAAAAGATTCTGTTGCTTAATGGCTGTTGATTAAAATGCTATCGTATGCCTCCATAAGAAAAGTAAGAGTAATTCGTTCATCTAAAAAATACTAGATGATTGTCGCGAAAAGTTATGGACAGATGTAAAAAAATTTGAAGACACTGTCATTTGCAATCTGTAATCGACCAGGCCACAGCCAAGTTCGGCTTTCTTAACCGTTTCGCACAAAGCTTCGGACATCACAATTCACCAAAAACGTGCAAGAAAAGTTGAAAATAAATTTTCCCTGCTTTGTTAGAAAATTGGCAACAATGGCATAGGTGAGTCAGATTTCAATGCATCGATTTTAGAGAAGCTCGAGAACTTCTCTTACAAAATATAGTAAGGGTACAAGCTTACCCCGATTCATAAAAGAATGAGACAGCGAAGAGGATGATACGTCCTTAATCTCTCATTGAAAAACAAGCCGCCCAATCCGAGCTTCACTGATGATTAGAAATTCTGCGTTCAGCAAAGTCTCAATCAATAGAATGACAGAATTAGGGGTACAGCTGGGTCAGTGAAAGGCAGACGAGTGAACTGACGTCAAATTTCACTGTCTGT
The DNA here is from genome assembly GCA_014899125.1 of Orchestia grillus. Taxonomy (NCBI): domain Eukaryota; kingdom Metazoa; phylum Arthropoda; class Malacostraca; order Amphipoda; family Talitridae; genus Orchestia; species Orchestia grillus. Next base: position 14,753 of record VOMN01120803.1, read on the forward strand.
GATAGTGTGGGCGACAGTTACTGCTCTCGTTTGTGTTCTTTCGGGTTTACGATTAACGCCAGCGTTGCATTTCCAACATCTTATAAGCAGAACTGTTCCCGGGGCAACGTGGACACTTTAAACCTTGAACCTCACAGCAAGACTCCGTTCCGGGGCACAACTCCAATGTGATCAAAAGCTGAATTCACATACGCATTCCGGGGTTCATCAGCAAAGACGAATGGCCCACGTGGAGTCCGGATTTAAACCCGCTTGATTTTTCGGCGTGGTTCATTTTATAGAGTAAGGTCTGCAGACTTCCTCATGAAACGAAGGCAAAACTGCGTCGAGAGTGGACTATTATCTCACAAGATACACTGCGAGTCGCTTATGAGGGCTTCCAAACACGGCTGAGAGATGGTGTAAAAAACGTTGGTGATATGGAATACATATTTTTTCATTATTGGTAAGGTATCCCCTACCTGTTTTGTATGCAATAAAATTTAATTTTCTCTACTTTTCACTGAAAAGCCTGACGAAACCGGTATCCTGATCATTTTGTCACATCCTGTATACATAGGTATCCCACTATACAAATAGCCCAGTGTGGCTTGGTTGGTCCTATCTGTCTCTCTGTCACGCTCCTAAGGATTTAGATAGAAGAAATTCCCGGGTTTGTATTCCTAATCAGCGAGGCTGTCAGAGAAGGCAGTCCGTGTCAGTGATACTGAAAACGACATTATTTCATATCAGAGTTATCGTAAATTTTAACATCTTAAGAATTTCACACCATTTGTGCCTCCGTTTTTGGCCGGGTGTGTCTACTACATAATATACATATGCAATGCGAGTTATGGTAACATATTATAATGACCATTTGCTGGTGTTACTTACAGGTGACACGCGCTGTAGGTTGCCACATTGCACCATCAAGCGCCTTAACATCTGGGTGCACTTGGCCCTCTGAAAGAATCCAATGACGAAAAACTTGATTAAAGAATTTTTCTTCACTCTCGGGAATATTCGTAGCAGGTATTGTAGAAAAACAATATTGGCATACAAGGAATTTGAAAAATTACTGCAGCTTCTCATCGTGACTCATTTTTTATTCTTCTCCCCTGATAGCTAGTCTCTAAAATTCTTTCAACATTGTTGACGACAACTCCACTGATCTAACCACGCTGAAGAGAATACGAAATAAGAAACCAGCACCAAATTCCTGCATAGACGAACTTCCAACCAGTAACTCCCGCCCCCTTCCCCCTCTCTCTCTCCTTCTTAGGCTAACGAATTTGAAGAAAATAAATCTGGAGCCTGATCCCTTGCTTCTAAGGTATAGCTCCGATTTAAATCCAATGTAGGATTCAGACTCACCGGCTTATTGAAATTATGAGTGTTGTCACAGATACGATAAATACGGTGTAGGCCACTAACACCGTAATAGGCCTCAGTCTTGTCACCAGGATGAAGCTTTCGGTGGTCGAGACGAGGGTGGACAACATCAATATCAGAGCGTCGACCGAAAAATGAACAAGCATTATCACTCTTCTTGAAGCGCTGCATTATCACTCGTTATTTCATATACCAAGAGTGATGAAAAAAATGCTAATCTAACAATTTATTGAACATCCTTTGGAAATTCTGTAAACTGGAGACATTTTACCTGGGGGAACACGTGCTTGCAATCATCTGTAATAACTCATTGACGCTACACGATGATTCTTGTATGTCCTCGATGTTAACGTTCACATGTTAATAGACTTTTACGTTCCTAACTCTTCCCCCGGTAGGTTTTTTGATGAACACGTGTTATATTCAGATGCTTTCCATTTTTTCCGTAAGTATGAGTACACTCTGAAATGGTTGGCTAATTCCATCAGGAGGTTTCGAAAAAGGACTATGAGGCTTTTTTCAGTCTTGTTGGTTCAAATCGAAAATTTAACAAATTCGCTCGCCCATAGGTAAGAAATAAAATTAGGTCAGAGCGAGGTATCTCATCTTTACCGGAGAAGGTGTTGCAAGTGATGTATTCCAGGATGACAACGCTCTCATTCACCGAGCTCATATCTTTTGGAGGTGGTTCACTAAGCATGAGAAACATTTTACTCCCATTGTATGGCCCTCGCAATCTAAAGATATGAGCCCTCATAAAGATCTGCCACACGAGTACGAGAGAAAATTGCTTGAATTATCGTTTCTTCCATCAAAATTGGCTCATTTGAGTCAAGAACACTGCGGCTGCGGACAAAATTAAAAGTAGTCGTTACAAAACCTTGAACCATCAACACGATGTGAGACGACAGCTGAAACTCAGCTGGAAGGCTGCCCAGTGTATTATTAGAATATTGTTTAGATCTTTCAGTGTTTATTTTTGAGTAGATTGCTCAAAATATTCAGCCGCAATATTCTTGAAGCGCTGCATGTTTCTAAAACTGGAAATATTCGTATAAGAACAAAGCCTACCAAAATAAGACTAGAGAGAAAGAGTTTCTATAATACAGGGTGTCCCAGAAGTAACTGACCCTTTTAACATGGACACCACATTTTAATAGGACGCCTTACAATTTGGTATCTTATTTACTCATCAACGCAAAGTCAGGTACTTCTGGGCAGCCCTGTACATCCAAAGATGACACTCAAGTTGTCAGGAAAGCTAGTGTTACAATGACCTTTAGCGTATCACTATGAAAGATTTAAATATGAGATCAAGTCATTATATCTTGTCACCAAGCATCGTAATTGTAATAAAAATAAAAATTCATTTTATCGAATGCACCTCTAAGAATTGAAAGGTTTGCACAAACTTGTCATTATTTAATGAACAAGAGCTCTGAGTTAAATCTTACCAATTAACAATGTCATAACGTAAGTCGTGAGTTTGAAGAATTTAATGGTAGCTTCATCAACGAGCAAGAGGAGTTTTTTGGCTGCTTTTGACTCCATGTTAATTTTTCTCTTTATTTCGTCGCTTGGAAATGTCCGAGTTGCATACAAGGAATCAGCGCTTCCGACCTCAGAGTTATAGGTGGCAAGATGGGCGGAAGCGTAGGTCCGTTCTCCGTCAGGGGGAAAAAATGACGTTGTCTTCGGCTTAAGAGTTTCGACTTGTCCAACTCCAGTTTCCAGATTCCAGAGGCTGGAGCACAGATCCTTCAGAGCGGTGACGACGTCATTCATGGCATGGGCCAGGAGGCTGAGGAGGCCGTTGCTGAGGGCTGCGTGGTAGTAGCACATCAAGAGCAGGGAAAAATCGACCACTATCTTGGCAAACCAACTGGAGTTTTTCGAGAAAAATCAAGGATGTTTGTAGAAATAGAAGTCACTTAATCAAAAATAAATATTGCTGGGAAAGCGAGCATCGGGAGGTCATTCAAAATGGATCTTTTGTGGGACTTCCTTCGCTTTTGCAAGAAGCTGTTGATGGCTGACATTTTATCAAACACTACTACGTCTCACCGGAAGGAGAAAAACGATATAATTTTTATGAAGAAGCCGAAATAATACAAAATGGAGAAGAAGATAAAATGTTCGGCATTAAAATTTGGCGAATTGATTTCATCGTCACTCATGATTCCCACGGCGGAAAAGTTGAGCTCAAAATTGATGAACGAGTAGGAAAGCCAAAATCGAGAGGGCTTGAAATTTCCAGTTTGGAAACCCCGAATAACTGAACTGTCCAGCAACGTGCGTAAACATCAAATAAAAGTCAATGACTTTAATCCTGCTCGTCATTTTGTGCTTTTGGTACCCGAGACGACAGCCGAAAGAGTGACTGCACTTCTGTCCAAGTTTCAGATTGAAGTGAAGTGCCAGTCAATCGAAGAGATGAGCATTGAGAAGCTAGATTGTATTTTGAATTTTTCATGAGGCAACAACTCAAGAAGCCAATTCATCAACCAGTATGAATTTATGTATTTGTTGACATTTGGAAGAAAGAGGAACAACAGTGAGTATACAATTTTCACCATGAAAACATAACGCTGAATTTGAAGATCCAAGCTGAAAAATTTGTGAACAGTTCTCTGGCGAACAGCGCAGGTAAATGTTTAGGAAACCTAAATTCACTAGCGTTTGCTCTGTTGTTTTCATCGTGGTCGGCAATTCAAATGATTTTCTAATTTATTTTTTCCATTCAGCGCGATGCACTAGATGACTGTTTGCTTTTCCTAACTGAATACAAAAGTATTTCGCACTCCAAAGATGATTGTCAGTTCTTCAAAAAATTTCTGAATCTCAAGAAATCCTTTCTGAACCGAAACATGAGGGAAGCGAAGGTGAATGGTATGAAATATTTCTGTGCTTGAATAAAATTCACAAACGTTAATTTTGAAGAGCTTGACTTTTATAGGACTCGATACCATAAACTTAACCTTTTCAAACTAGTTTTTCATTCTATTTTTTCGGTTATTGCGGCTCTCATAAAAATGTCATATATAGACTGCCTAGATTTTTGAGTCTCGATATGCTCTCAAAGGTCTTCGAATTCTGAAACAACGTTTCAGTCCCCAGTCCCCGTCCCTTATTTCTCCTAATAATCAGTCAAAAATTGCACCAGGATTTGTGTATGCATAACAGGTACATACATCTATGCGTACACAAGTTTTTTCATATTATATTGATGACTCAAAAAATATTCACAGTTTGTTTCACTCTTTTGTAATGATCTGATCGAACGCTTTTGATGAGCATCCGAATGAATGCATCAGAACTAGTGACACAAGGCCTTGACAATACATTCACGCTGGTTGACCAGCAGAGTTGTAGTATTCTGAGTGGAACGTATTACCACAGAGAGAGATGCTTATCAGTTCTTTTGCTTTCGAGATCCATCCTTATATGAAAGAGCAAAGAGCATCGTAGGACGAATTGAATCACACACACACAAGGTACGAGCTTGATGAGCATGCGAGTATGTTAGCTATCGCCATTATGCTTTGAAACATTACTCGATACTTTAATGTTTTCACCGTCATCCTCAACGTTGCTTTTAAAAATCTTAAGCGAATTGCCTGAATACGCTATTCTTAATTTTGGAGATATGATAATTCCTTTAATTAAACTATGTATAACTGTACACACTTATAATTGGACCACCGGAATTACATACAGTTGATTTGGAAAATTACTGCTAAAAATGAAAAATTCTAGAAGCCCATTAAGACACGCAGAAAAAACAATCTCTCACTTTACTTGACTTCGTTTAACTGGTAATTGAACTCCCGACAACACAATTCGATCGTACGATTTTTGAGAACGTTCCATGTTTACACACGTACCTGCCGCTCCAAATCTGACGCAGGTTCCATGCATTTACAATTACATCGATTCTGATTCAAGAGCACTGCAAGCGTTCCCAATACGGCAAGAAAAACAACCCTGAAAATTGGCTTGTTGTTGATGAAGCTAGAGAAGGGATGGTAACCATGGGCATCAAAAGGAAATAAAACAGATAGTTCCTCCAGTCGAGACACATACTTTATCAAAATTAAAAGCTTCAGGTGCGCATTCTCAATTTTACTGCTTTTTATACTTTGGGAGATGGAATTGAGTTTTCTAATTTTTCTGATGATATTTTAAACTCGTGCATATTAAAATAACGGGAACGCTTAGCTAAGAAGAAGGATATGTCAATCGGTTCAACGGTTCACTTTATTTGCAAGAGACATTTTGCACCGGCTTTGCACTCGAATTTTTTTGAAATCACGCAAAAAAAACTCGTGTAATATCACGATTTAGGAGGCATAATTTCACACTTGACTGTTGAACAGTAGTGTAGAGGGCGGTGATTTTGTTTCACCTTTTTATTGCACGTTTTCATTCCTATAAAGTAAATATGTGGTAGACATCTTTCGCATGAGATTTTACCCCAAGGAGAGCATTTTTGAGGGAGCGATAGATCAGTCGATACTTCTTTCGCAATATCTCAGTAGTTTTTTATTTTATCATTTGACTTTTGTTAATAACAGGGATTATACACACCATGTCTAATCGCTTGCCAAGAACAAGGAGCCTGGAGGTCAAACTTCGAGCTATGCACTGACACGTTACACATTATACCGGACTGAAAGAATACCACTGTATGGAATACAATTTACTGAATGGTTTTTCATACAGCCGCTAAAATGGAGAACGCATGTTGATTGAGTTTTAATGGAGCAGAAGGTATGAAATATTTACAGAAAATAGTCGAACGCTATTCTCAACGCAGTCACCAGATTCCAGACCGTAAATATTCATAGCTTTTTTCCTAATTTTATTCATTGGCCTAATTCACCAATTTTCTATCAACTCTTTACCCTGTATCAGTAGCTGCCCTCAGCATGATGATTTTTAGGTCGGAAAATGAATAATTAAGATTTACTTTCCTGAGTTTCATGATCTCATTATTTTGTTAAGAATGGTAGTCAAATGCTTCATTTTTCGCAAACGTTCAAAGAATTAGTGAAATAACACAGAAAAGAAAGAAGTTGCTGATGAATGTTTAACTTCATCTTTTCATCAAGTTCGTGGCCTACTTAAACCCTGAATCCCTTTAGCGCATAAGCCATCCCTCTAGAGCAATGTTGAATGCCAAAAATTTATTTTCGTGTGTGACTCTGAGACTCTTCCGATGTCGATCCAATGAAATATTCAATACTCGAGCTTAGGCTGCAGCAGAACTACTCCGATGCATTTACGTAGCGCTAGCTGTTGTCCGAATGGTCTAAATATAATAACACATTTTAAAAAGTATATTTTAGTGCGCAGTCTGGGCAAAACGTAATGCCTGCGGGCAAACTTCACAAACGCGACGTCCCGTTGGCGGAGTGACCTGGGAGGGTCCCGCTGGCG
>VOMN01120806.1:0-39964 GCA_014899125.1 Orchestia grillus
GCAGGGCATGGCAGGGCATGGCAGGGCATGACAGGGCATGGTAGAGAATGGCAGAGTATGGCAGGGCATGGTAGGGCATGGCAGGAAATGGAAGAGTATGGCAGGGCATGGCAGGGCATGGCGGAGCATGGCATGGCGGGAACAAATATTTCCCTTTAATAGATTTTTAAGCTATATTGATAAATCAATAGAAGATAGGCTCCATTTTTAATTTCAAAGACAAACAACCCAAAGGCACGCTTCCGTCCGTAATATATAAACACACTTGTGCACGATGTGCGTCGGAATACGCAGGCTCTGCTGCTAGGGCTCTCGGTGTTCGTGGGTCTGAGCTGCTGGGGGAAGTTTGCACTCTAATCTTCCTTTTTAACTCCTCTATCACTCTTTTGTCACTTTCCTGCCACTCCTCTTTCACTCTTTTGTCACTTTTCTGCCACTCCTCTATCACTCCTCCGTCATTCCTCTGTCATTTCCCAGTCACTCTTCTGTCACTCCGTTGTCACTCCTTATCACTCCTCTGTCATTTCTCGGTCTCTCCTCTGCCACTCCTCTACCACTCCTTGTCCAGTCACAGCTGCATCTCCATGCACGCAGTTCACAATATGGCTGCCATGTTGAGTCATAAAATATCCGCTGGAAAGCAACACTTCAGAAAGACGCATAACCTGCTGCCCCTAATTAAGCTCTATGACTGCATCACGAGCACGCGACATTTACCCCAGAGGTCATTAGGTTTCACGCCTCGAATAAATCTAGTCCCTCCAGTTATCGTCAGATTTTTGGACAAGAATACATACACATAGGGAAGCGTCCAACGCCTAATTAGATTTTGTGGCAAGAATATGTCTTTTCAGTTCAAGGTTTGAATTGTGGTAATAATTTTATGATGCCGTTTCTTTTTTGTTATTAAACTTTATGGCAAGAATTGAGTTCAGGAAAGGAAATTAAAAGAGATGAATTTCATAAAAGGGAGCGAAATGGAATTTTCTGATATGGATGTGCAGGGAGAGCGAGCCAGGTGTGAACACTTTTTGTAATATAAATAAAGAACATATTATATTGAAAATGTTTAGGTAGACTAAATTCTACTTTACTTTTACGAGGGGGAAATATGTGTACTTTTAAAAACTTCATGTTCACATTTATTATTTATAAGTACAATTATCGAGGTTATTAAGAAACTACTGCATGCAACAAGGAAAAAACAGGAAAAATGTATGGAGTTCACAAGCCTCCGGTGAGCAGATCAGGCGTTTGTAACGTCTTGCAACGCCTTAAAGAGACAGGATCATACCTGCCAAGAACAAGAAGTACTCCACACCGGTCAATTAGGACACCCCAACAGAATAAAACCACAAGAGAAAAAGTTGCAGGGATATTGCTGTAGTACTCTGCGATATGTACTGATCGATTTAAAGCCATCACACTACAAGAAAAGTCAAATTCAACTGCTTTCTAAACACAAAAAATCAAAAAGGTTGGGTTGAGCGACGCTTCCTTAAAATCTGAGACATGGCACTCAGCCTCAAGTGTTGTAGACTGACGAAAATTTATTTACTATGCAAACAATCATCAACCACCAAAATGACCAAATGTGCGCTAAAACTAAGGAAAATATCCCTGTAAAAATGCGTCTGTCCTTCCAGCGCCATAAACCAACCTCTGTAACGGCTTGAAGTGGTATGACCTCGACGGGGCAGAAAAATCTGCTCATATTCTTCGACGGCGAGGTAAAGATAAACCAGTCCACGTATCTGAATTTATTGAAGAAGAATTTGATTCCTTGGATCCATACAAAACTCTTGGTGAATCTGGAGTTACTTTTCAACACGATGGAGCCACCCCCCATGCAGTCAACCTCGTTCAAAATTTGCGTGAGGACACTATGGCTGGTTTCTAATCCAAAGAGTTGCGGTCTCCTTCTTCTCCAGATTTAAGCCCCAAGAACTTGATGTGTGGAGCAATCTTGAGGGTGAAGCGTGTTCATTCAATCATCTAAGGGTTTATGCTCTCAAAGCTAAACTTTTGCAAAGCAGGGAAGATATCTCACCAAATACTATCTTTGCCAAATGTGGTCAGGTCATCAATAGGTTGAAACGTGTAGTGAAGACTAGAGGTGCATATGTTAACATTGAGAAGAAAATGTAAACTACAATGCAATCTCGTTGTTATTTTGAATGGAAAAGTTACCCTTAACTTTGTTTTATTGAAGAGGTATTCTAATAAATTTTTGCCTACACTTATTTTGATTACCCTGTAACTATAACTATTGCTTTGAAACGAGATCTAATAGAATTTCTTAACGAACTAACTCAGTTTTTGAATATGGAGCTAACAGAATTTTCTGATGCTTCTTAATACAATTCCTGAAACAGAATCTAACACAACTTTGAAAAATGTAACAAAGTACATTTGTTTCAATCGCGGATGACGCAATTCCAACGAATGAAAGTCTGGTGCTATATATACCTATGAACATTAAAATCATCATCGAGATAAAGGTTGAAAAAATTCATTTTTGCACCAGCACGTACTGGAACTCTATTTTTTTACAACGATTGGTTGGCGATTAATACATTGGTTCGTTTTAGATCTATGAATAGGTAATTGTAAATTTTGAAATAGCATTCAATTTGACACTCATTTCAATATCATGGCACACGCTCAATTGAGCAGCCCTCATCGACATACATATTTTCGAGATCAATTATACAATTTTCACAGAGATATAACTATATACCCTGTACAAATTTTTTGCCGGAGCATATAGAATTACGTCTGATTTGGGCAACCCAAATATTTTTATCAATTATTTTATAAATTATAGCAAAATAGGCTAAGTAAGAAAGGGCTAGTTCTCCAAAAAGTTTTAAAATAGGATAAAAAGCATATATTTGTAAACGGTTTAAATTTTTGACGCGTATAAACTCAGATATAAAACCAGCGAGAAACTGAAGGTTGACCTCTATATTTTTGGAGTTATTGATGAACTCATGAGGTGAACTCATGAGGTGGAATCATGAGTTGAACTCATGAGGTGAACTCATGAGGTGGACTCATGAGGTGAACTCATGAGGTGAACTCATGAGGTGAACTCACGAGGTGAACTCACGAGGTGGACTCATGAGGTGAACTCATGAACCCATGAACGCGTAGTACCTGGCGGATTCAAATTGACTCGGAATAATCCGGCCAACTTAGAAACTTCTTTTGTTCCGGCTTGTGGCACGTACGTGATGACATTCATGTGCGTACTCTCACAATTACTCGTACACCATGGTGAGAATTCACTCAATGCAAATTTGTCCTGTGCCTGCCTCACTCATTTCGCTCACCTGGCTGGAATGACGGGCACAACCGCCAACAGCCGAACGTGATGCCGCATTTAAGGCACACGGGTAAAGTTTCGGGCGCGTTTCCAACACCTCAAAGCCGAGAGCAAGACGCAATCAGTTTGCGCAATCACAGGCTCAGGTTCAATGGAGGTCATCAACAAATTGCAGCGACACTGTACGAACCGCTAATGTGCCCGTGAAATCGAAATTCTACAATTAACCTCGTATTATGAAACATGGTATGTATATATATATATATGTATAGGGACTGAGACCAACTACGCGTTGTGTTTCAAAACTTCGATGTATAAATATGTAAATGATCATTGCCTGCAAAATACTGTGAGAGTTTTTGGTTAAGAAAGGATCGATTCGCTGGAACAGTTTTGGATTTATGCAAATCCTGAGGCAGGGCAGAATTCAAGGGAGATTTTGGGGGATTTGATGCTCGTACAGGCAGCTCGAGTCCGATTTCCAGTCCCATTAACTCCAGCAGATACGTTCTGTCGCGTGCCGCTTTGGTGAAATTCAGTTTGTGCTTGAAAAAGCAAACACTGAACTTCGTGAGGCCTAAGAAATATTTTTAAAGCAGTTCGTATATTTGAAACTCCAGTCAAAGTAGTTGATAGTTTTAGAATGTTGCCTGCAAACCTTTTGAAAGAATAAAGTTCGGAACCGCATTAGTCACAGCGTATTCGAAGGATACATTACTCAGTAGGATCCTGCCAGGCTAGAGAAATCTTACAAAATTTTTTTTGAATAGTGTTTTGTTTTTTAAAAGCCATTTTGTGCTATTAGAATGCTCTCCGAAACTCAAAAACAGATAGTAATAACATCATCCAAGATTTTTCTGTAAGACGAAGCTGATGATTCTCTCCGCTAAGCTTCTCAGTCGCCGAAACTACTGAAAAACTCTCAAGTTGTTTTTTAGATATCCACACTTCATATTTTTATCGTGTCTAGAACCTTCAGTACCATCACATATTGAGATGATTGATTGCTAAACAAGATTACTTGATCGTTTCAACAAGAGTTTCAATTTTATCGATCTCACGAAAATGTTTTTAACCCAACTTTATTTCCATGTAGTCATTTTCTTCAAAATATAGAAATAACAAATACTGATCTCTTTCATTTACAAGAAAGTCAATTATACGTTATGAGTTACTGAAGTTCATGGAGAAAAAATCATATTAAATTCACTCAATGTGAACAGTTTGAGCGCATGCTCATTTTTCACTGATGTAAGCGAACAGCTGTAATAAAAGTATTTCTAAATCCAAACAGATGGACACGAACCGTGAGGCGGCACTCAGGTGCAGTCCAGTTGGATTGTGTTCAGGAGGTCGTGGTCTGAATGCCATAAAGTGAAGGTTTCGACGGAGGCGTGCTGAGACCGTGAACACTGAGGTTAAATTGGATGAATGAAAGTTGATGTATTCACCACACCTTTGTCTTCAATTTCTTCCGGTGTGTACTACATTTACTTTTCTGATGCCATTGATTTGGTCACTTTGTACTGTATTCATTTCATCACTACTATCAATTAGATCGCAGTTTTCGTTTGTACTATGCTTTTATCACCACTACTATTACTGTGGCAACGATTTCTCAACGTGCATTGCTACAGTGAGCTAAAATGAAGGGCAAAATCGCTGGAAAAATATCTAAATTTTGCTCAACAATCTGGCGTCTAAAGCGTTATATAACCCTCGTTAACACTCGAATTAAACCAGCTGAAACTGTCTATACTCTTTCAAGTAGAGTCTGAGATTTAGTTTAGCAGTAGCTGCGATAGCATAAGCGTTTTGTGAGGAGGAAACTATGGACAGCAAGGCAAAACCAGCATGGCATGGACGTATTTTGACTTTCAAATAATTTCGGACAAAAATGGCAATCGAAGCACGCTTGTAAAGCAGCGCACGAATATGTAAAGCTGGCGGCGCATTGCTCTCCGTGCGAGAACACCTACAGCTGTTTAATGGAGACATGATGTGTATTTTAAGCCAACAGCATGTCATGACGCCATGTTCTAACCAAAATTAAAACGTATCATTCCCGAGCTAGGAATATCGGTTCTATGATAAATCCGTACACATGTTATTCCAATTAAGGGAAAATAAACTGTTTAAAAATACCACAGATATTGTTAGCCATATTGGAACTACTAATAACGAAAAATGAAGCATGAAAGCTGGATATCCACTGGAGCAGATGCGAACCCAATTGAAAAGAATACATAGTTTTTCTGCATGTCATTACGACTTCGAGAGAAAAGCGGAGACGAGAGTGCTCGGAAAACTTTTTCCTGTTCGTGCCTTTGCCTTTCTCATGCGTTTGGTTTGCATGACATAGATTTCGAAAATTGGACGAGTGATTTGAAGGCAACGTTGGATGTGAGCATGCTGAGAATCATTCGAAGAAATCCTGCGAGGCATCACGGGTACATCTCAGCTCTGATGCAGCGCTGGCCATCACTGCAACCACTCGGCATGCCCAGGGCGGTCCTGGGGAGCTGGAATTATTCTCACATCGGCTTCCGATGTGAGAGAACAAAAACTCTTGATGCTTCTGTTCTCTGCGCTTTGTTTCCGCTGTGTTATTTTTCACGCTCATCGTATTCTCTCTGCTTACACTGTTCAAAAGATCATTCCGTTCTTAATATTTTCTCTGTTCACCATGTTCACTGTGGTCCCCCTGTTCTTTCTGTTCATTACCTTTGATCTGTTCTATCTGTTTCCCATGTTCACTCTGTCCATTCTCTCCAAGTACAGAAGCCCAAAGCTAACTTCCCTCAACGTGAAAGGGAAGTTTCGTCCAGACGACTCTAATGAAAATCGGGTTTTGAGGTCAGGTTTTTTGCATTTTTTCATTGCCCATCGTCATTTATTTTTGTTCAAGCAAATTGGCGTTCGTCCTTGAAAGCTCAAGCTGATGGAATAGAATAGACTAAAATGTAACTACAGAAAAAACAGGTGGCCCTTTCTTGGGTTTCTAACCCAAGTCTCGTGCTCTCAGACGCCAATCACGCACAGGCAACCAATTCTCGGAATAGGAGGACAGGACAGATCAAAAACCAGATCGTATAACAACCATCCGCCTTTTGTGATCACCATCACCACTACGAACTACTCCACTTCTGCAGAGCGAAAAGAAGGCCTTCTGAATTCCAGTGTTGACACTCACAGTCAGCGAATTTTCACGCCGAGGCATCAAAATCTTCGTTTCAACATAAAGAATTGGTCGTTCCACAGTTCTGAGATCACATCATTTATGAAATAATTCTTAGCATCATCAGTAATTTACAGAAAGGGACCTGGTATCAGCAGTTTAAGATACTGGAGGATTCCCTAACCAGTAATTGCTAAAGTAATTTTTAAACGTGTTCCCTGTTCCAGCTTTGGCAATGATTTCCAGTAATAGGTTCCAGACTCTAATAATTTTAAATAGAAAGAAATTCAGGAGCTGTGATGTTCCAAAGGATTTCCTTAGGAGTTTATGGCCGTTTTTTTTGGTAAAAATGTTATTGTCCCTTCCGAAGAGCTTTTCAAGGTTAATGTCGTTGGGGCCATTAAGATGTTTGTCAGAATCGATTAGTTGATCTCGGAGAGTCTTCTGTGCTCGGGCGAGATGAGTTTCTGCCGCTGCAGACGCTGTTCCTAGCTGAAGGTCTAGCAGTCAGGGATAATTTTAGTTATTAAGCACTGAATCAGTTCTATTTTATTGACGTCTTGTCGTTGGGTAGGAGACCAGAGTTGTTCTGCAAATTTCAGACGTAGCGGGACCGATGCTTTGTAGAGAGCTAGCATTATGTCTGAGGACTTACGGTCAAAGGTCGTTGCGATGAAACCAAGAGTTCTGCTCGCATTCAAGACACTTTTTTTACTAGGTTGTCATTCTTGAGGGCTTTACTGATAGTGATGCCAACATCTCTTTGCTGTTCTACCTCTTTCATAGATAGGTTTGTGGTTCGTTGGGAATGGAAATTTTGGTTCTTGGTTCCAATGTGCATTATTGAATATGGTGCGTGTGGTGTGTTGGGAGTGTGTCACCACACACCACACCTTCATCCTAGACATGCTCGAGCTGAGCGTAACGCACGGTAATGCGAGGGTGACTCGAGGGTAACACGACGGTGACTCGAGGGTAACACGACGGTGACTCGAGGGTAACACGATGGTAACACGATGGTAACACGATGGTAACACGAGGGAAACACGAGGATGACACGAAGGTAACACGAGGGTAACAGGGGGGGCAACAGGAGGGTAACACGAAGGTAACACGATGGTAACACGAGGGAGCACAAAGTGATAGGGGAAAATACGAGGGTAACACAAGGGTAACAACGCTCATATAGTACCCTCAGAGCTGCAAAAGATCACATGCTTCACAGGTCGAGTTCTACCAGCAAAATACCAATGAAGACGCCAAGGACCTGATGTAGTACAGCGAGCGGCTATAAGGAAAGCGTAGAGCTAAGGTACCCTGTACGTTGAATAGCTAATTCCTCAGGGTGTGAGTCTAACTTAGGCGTAAGCATTTTTCCTCGCTGATTGTAATTTATTCCATCTCTTTGAACATGATTTTTCATTTTCTGGCTTGTTTTATATCAGGTGTAATAAACTGCCAAAGTAATGGCTACAATTCCCACGTAATGACTGTAGGCCTACTTTCCCTATGTGATGATGTCTACGTACATCGTCATGACTGTAACATGCCTACGTAATGACTGTAGACCTGGTTTTGGACCGCCCTGCATGTTTGTTTGGACCGCCCTGTATGTTTGTGTGGGCCGCCCTGTATGTTTGTGTGGGCCGCCCTGTATGTTTGTTTGGGCCGCCCTGTATGTTTGTTTGGGCCGCCCTGCATGCTTGTTTTGGCCGCCCCGCATGTTTGTTTGGGCCGCCCCGCATGTTCAAGCAGTCTGTACCCCAACAGCATAAAATATCCAAGCAGAAGCAGATTTATACGTTACAGCTCCCGCATTTCGCTCAGATATTGTATTCAAGCCTTGCAATTGGAGGCCACCGAAGTTGCTGGAGCTCTCGAGCAGAGAAAACGTTCAGGAGAGATGCAAGAGCTCCACTGACCCGCCTTCTCGTGCAGCGCTCTCTTCCCGACCGCAACTTACTTCGAAATCGTACCCAAAAAATGGCAGACCTGCTCGACAAAAAAATGTTTTTGTTACAGAAAAAAATTTCAAACTTTTATCAGCAGGAATGAACTTTTTTAGTTATTTATATATTCTAGTTATATAGAACTTCCAGAGTTATGTACATATACAGGCTATATTGAACTTCTAGAGTTTTGTATACTGGTGTTTAGGTTATATTGAGTTTCTAGAGTTATACAGTCTAAAGTTACATATAACCAAGTTCTATTGATCTTCTAGATGAGACAAAAAAGTATTCACCAGCATTTATGCAGTGATGTACAAGATTAATCATGCTTATCTTTAAAATATTATACGATGAATGACGTTGTTTGGTTTTTTAAATTATAATTTAAAAAACACGAACCCGAAAAGGGACCTTTTTGACTGGAAGGGCGACTGTTTCCAAAATTACACTTTCGGTGGGACGTGTTTTGCTCACATCGAGATGGCAACACTACTGTGGCCATATTTTGTGCCAGAGTTGCGCGACTACACCGCAAACGTAGTATCGAAAACCCGTCACATTAATCTATACGAAGACCACAAACGAGTAGGCAGCTGTAAAACACTAAAGAAATAAAAGAGTATTGTTTGTTATTTGTAGCACAACTGTCGCGCTATATATACTTAGTACTGACGAAAGTTCTTTGAGAAATTACCCTAACATAATCAAGAGCATTCACGTGAGGGCGCAAACATTAACACACGGTGCCGCACCCACGACTGAAGTGGGCGCTGCGCACCTGACGCGGCCCCAACGAGTCGCCGCAAACACTTCCCTCGAATTATCGATAGAAAATTGGGCGCCTCGAAAAGACGCCGTCGGGCTCCTGAAAGCTCGCTAATGAGGGAGCCCCGCGACGCCTGAATGGCTCCTATCGGACGACTCAGCCATAAAAACCATAATGCGCTCTGCGCGACCGGACGCTCGTGCGCCAATTTTATCGCAATTAATTGAACCTGGATTTAGTGAATGCGAGAGTAACTCTACATAGGCCGATGATAAACGGCCTCGGTGAGGAGTTTTTTCTCAATTTTGAGTGAAAAAGTTTCAGTCCTTTCAGAGTATGAGCTCAAAAATTTGTTATGCGTAATCTATGCAGGACTGGCTCTAGCTTAGCGGCATAGTGTCATGTAAAGTGTGGGTCTACAAGGCCACATTCCGTAGTTTTTCCTACCTGCACGATTAAAACGCTTACCCTTAAATTCCGAGACACACCAGTTATACTACGAGGGATTGGTTATTAAGACCACATCGCGAATTCGTAATTTTAGATAACCTCTAAATTCTTAAGCATGATGTCATCCCGGAATCTCAGGCTCAACAAGAGAAGATTATGTAATCATTACATTGCCCTATACCAGGGTTCGCATTCAAAAACAACCTAAAGAAAAATGTATCCAATAAGCATGCCATTGCTATCGACAGCGTCACAGTGAACCTAACATCACAAATATCGACTAAGTCTGACCGAGGTAACATGCTCAGAAAAGCTACGTCACGCCGCTCCGCGCGTACGGGCGTATACGCTTGCGCGGCGGCCGCGGTCACTGCGATTCGCTTGCTTTATTCTATGCAGTGCATATCCTCCCGTCATATCATCTATTCAATGCAGTGCATATCCTCCCGTCATATCATCTGTGCATATCCTCTCGTCATATCATCTATTCAATGAAGTGCATGGAATAGAGGATATGAAATGTCAACAGGAGGAACTCGAGAGGTTCGTTCTTGGGTTACTACCCAAGTCCTGCCTTTTAATTTTCGAAAATAAGTCACGGCGTCCCCGTTTGTAATTGAGTGACGTTGCAGTAGGTCTCATTTTTTCAATTGGTGTACTTTAGACTCCCATATAACAGAATTATTCGTGGCAAGTCGTTCAACATGCACAGATAATCCTGAGGTGCAGATATATGTATATATATATACTCGTAGATCTCATGAATAAATCGCCATCAGGTCCGTGGGTACGGAAATTTTGAAAAATTTCGTAGTATAATGATTATGTGTATCATAGCCGAAAGACTAAAAATATATTATGAAATTGATGCCTCGATTTTACGTTCATTGATTCCAGGGACATAAGTTTCTAATTTTTCTAAAGTTAGCCGATAAAATCAAAGGAAAGGTGATCAAAATACGACGCAGGGACCGGGACCAACGACCCATTCCCAGCGTTGGCTCCCTCGGGACCATCGTCTCATTTATATTCTATAATTCGTTTCCGTCGCCGCTCGATTACTTCCTAATTAATGGCCGCTTCTTTCTCCTCAACTGCAGCGAAAAATGGCTATTGCGGTAATGGTAAATTTAAAATGTAGATGGGAAAGGAAAATTATCAACGTAAATATGCTTATACGTAGCCATAATGCGTTGAATGAATACAATCTTAATTATCAGTGTAATCATACTAAGTGTGTGTAATAACACGGACGATGAATAACACGGATTGAAGATAAAAACTAAAAAAAATCATAACATGAACAACCAGTTTGACAACTGTTACACAAATAATATGAACATGAAATAACGCAAAAATTTCGTGTGAACATCGTTCTGATTTCAATCGTTTGAGTAGACATAAGTTCACTGTAGAATAACAGCTTGCTATAATAATGAAACATGTAATTCTTATTGGGACTCCCACTTCCCTGCCTAATTGCCGCGAGAGAGAGCAACAACCTCAGCCCCCCAGCTCCCTTGTGCCGCGTCTCTCGATGAAATCAGGCGAAGGAAGCTGCATAATATAGATAGCTACAATATAGATAGCTACATAGATGGCTATCTTAAAGTAAATTTAGCATCAATAGCTATTTCTCCAGCAATGGGGCTTGCAATGGTTTTAATTCGTAGCAAGGTGTTTATTATAGTTAAAGGAGGTCACTTGTACATCGAATTTCGCTACAGAAGGTTTCCTTTACGATAAATTTAAGTGTAGATGAAGGTTACCTTCATGTTAAATTAATCAACACATATAGAGGATATGTTTACGTTAAATTTAGCTACAGAAGCAGGTTTTGTTTACGATAAATTTAACTGCAGATGAAGGTTAATTTTACGTAAATTCAATGAACAAAGGGTAACTACATTTACATCAAATTTAGCTACAAAAGCAGGTTTCCCTAATATCAGGAGTGAAGAGATCTGTGTACGCAATAACCTTAATTGCACCAGCACTTCGTTCTCAAGTGGAACGCTTTAATTTCGTTCAAAACTTGAATCTGGACCGGCAACTAGCGCGTACGTCGTGAATGTAGTAAGCACCTCTGCAAGAAGGCAGGACGTGTCTAATTGGGGTCCTTTTATGAGCCCTATTTTCTTAATGAACCACGCCATTGCTGCCCTCTATAGTTCAACTCACTTGTTAAACTCTATTGCGCTCAGTATTTCAACCTGCTTCGATTTCAGAGCAATTTTCGTTTGTTAAGCCTGATGTTCGATAAATTTTTGGGACTCGAGAGTGTTATCGCAAGGTTCCTTAATGCGAGTGAATAAAATCTTCGCGTGTGAGTGATGTTCGACGGAGAAACCTCCGTGTTTTGCCTCTCATTCATTGTTGGGCGAAGTTTCTTATGCGAACCTGGGCGTGTCAGGATGAATAGCTTCCATTTATTAGTGTGTGTAACGCATTTAATTGAGTTACTTTGTATAAGTAGCCACTGTATGTTTTGGCGGCTGCTAATCAGTCTTGTTGAAGATTTGTTTATGTAGCAATGATATATACGTATGTTCTATGTATGGTAGTTAGAATTTTGCTCCTGTGGCAATTAGGAATATATTTTTGTATCAGTTAGGATTCTCCTTTTCTGGTAATTAGGATTTCATTATTTTGGCAATCAGGAATTACTTCTTATGGCAATTAGGATTTTGTTCATGCTATAATTAAGAGATAAAATCTTGTCGATATTTGGGTTTGGCTCTAGAGGCCACTCAAGATATGTTCTTGCAGCAATTAGGAAAATGCAATGTTACTGGGGTAATTAGAGAGACACTGTCGTTTGTAAGAGATTCGAAATTTCTTCCTTGAATTCTGACTCGATGAACTTTGTTAAGGATAATATTAATAAGACTGGAGAAAATATCAACACGATGCGGCTTCTAGGAAAATGATCTGCATTTGGCAGCGAGGTAATAAAACTCATCAATAGCGGTCTCGTAATTCCTTGAAAATTCTCCTACAGGAGACATGCCCGCGCCCCTACTGTAGTCTAATGAAGAGCACCTGCCGCCCGTCGCAGTGCACTAAACGATAACGCGATGGAATGTTTGTTAATCTGGCATTTATATTAATCCTTCGAGGACCACAGGGCTGCGATGGAATCCCGGTATGACTCTCTCGCTAGGGCCTTCATAATTATTTATGTATGTCTCCTGCCTACGCGAATATAATTATCTACCTTCATATCGGTCTATCTCTATACTAGCAAAACTCTTATCATCTTGCTTGAAGCCGTGCACGGTTTTGAGTAATAACATTGGGCAAAAATTCAATACTGAAAAATGAAATGATTATTTTTCCGTTGCATTATTAATTAATTAATGCCCATTGGGACTTAAGTAAATAAATTACTTTCTTTGGCATTGGGAATTTGTAAGGAAACAAAAAAGAATCATTAAAAGATCAAACGGGACATCAAAATGATGACCAAACGGGTTACCGAGGGTCCAGTAATAATTCATGTAGAACTTTGCCCCCTCCCCCTCCCCGTTTCCCACGGGCAAGTATAGCCGCTGAATTGTTTGTTATCGGTGGAGGGTCGAAAAATATAGAGTTTGAATTACCCGTAAGTACTGCATACGTGGGCGCTTTACATGCAAGACACATATGTTCCATGTATTTCTGGTGGTAAAATACATTAAAATAGATATAGGGACACTTTCCGGTGCAGCAAGTCTCTTACTTCTTGAATGGCGGTGCGCTCTCGGTAACAAAAGACAAACCCTGCAAGTTTAGGGCTGCCTCTATCTCTCGGTCCCGAAAAATGAACTTGGTGCTCCACTCACCACTGCAGAATGGATATCACTCACCAGCATCTCCATGCCGTCAAAATAGCGCGGAAATGGCGCCTGAAGTGACGTAATTTCCTGTATCACTGATACGGACTGCCTCCTCTGGCACAGCTTGTTGATTAGGAATACGGACCCAAAAATCTGGTCCCGGGAATTTTCTCCCGTCTAATTCATTCAGTGCTTAAATAGATAGTTACCCACACAAACCAAAAAAAAATGAAATTTTGGAGTTTCGCGTATTATTATAAACTACTTTGCCCGCTACGACAAAAATGATAGGACTCATCATGATTTATTCTTAAAACAAACGGATTTTCTCTGTGAAGCTCCACCTCACCGTGTCTTTGAAGTCAACTATTCATAAACAAACACGTTAACCAATGAACTGCCGTAGCTCATTTTATCAAAAGAAATTTAGCTTCTTTAGATCCCATTCATTTACTACCACAAAATATACACTTTATTGTTGACGAAATATTATGGCTTTAACTTCTTGGAGGAGTTCTAAATTGCATTAAGACGTCTAAACAAAGTTTTATTCAGTATGGCATGCACGACCGTGGCGCCCGTGAGCGCGGCTCACAGCAGTATTGTGTCCCCAAACAGGGATGAGGGGCGACCCACCAAGCCGGCAACCACACGGTCCTGTGACGCCGTGTGGTGTCGCTGCCCTCCTCATTTGGGGCTCCTCGCCTCTTCAAGTCTGTCCTCTCCAGTCGTCCCCGAACTAATGACCGTCTTCTTGCCATGGGTGTTTGTGTTCTCCATGTGCAATGCACTTTTATGACCTTCTCTAGTAGAATATACGAGGGAAAGTGTAGGAAACTTCTCGCTCTTATGGGCAACTGTCACAGCAGTAGCATGAATACAACGTTAGCAAACAATTACTCTCAGAAAAAGTTGCAACAATTTTAATAAGAAAACTTCCTATTCCAGTATTTTTTTTTTGAAAAAGTCAAGTGATTCCATGTTATATCTCAGATGGAAATACCAAAAATTCGAATTGAAAAATAAATAAATGAACAAGTGAATAAACATTAAACACATATTGAAATTTGTTATCCAACTATGTAATAAACACCAGGAGTCTCCTTAGACAAATAAATAAATAAATTCATATTTCCGTGCATAATATCTCCTATGTTATTGCAATGGAAATCTAATTGAACACATTTAATTTTTGGAAAATGTTATGCACTTAGTTAACAGTATATAACAAAACCCGGGTGCCTTCTCAAATAAATGAGAGTAGATATTTTTTTGTGGTTAGTTTCATTGATGTTATTACTAAAGGGGATCCCATTGAACACATTAAATTTGTGGAGAATTTTATGTACGTAGTTATATTTCAATAAGAAAATAGCCCAGTGTTACTTGCTTAATTGGTCTTTCTGTCCGTCCGCCCGTCTATCCGTCCGTCCGTCCGTCTATCTGTCCACCCGTCTATTCGTCCACCCGTCTGTCCGTCCGCCCATCTACCCGTCATCTCGTCTATCCATCCATCCATCTTCAAGATTTAGGTAGAAGAAAATTCCCGCGTACACAGTCTCGGGTCCGTATTCCTAATCAGCGAGACTGTGTCAGAGAATGTATTCCGTACCAACGATACAGAAAATTACAGCAATTCACGTGAGATTCACAGTGAATAAGAGGACACATAAAGGAATTGACATCATTTGTCCCGTATATACCACACGCGAAAAATTTTACGACAGCAACGAAGCAAGCGAATATTCCGTCATATGTGACAGGTCCGTGTACAAGTACACAAAACATGAAGTACACAAAACATGTTTTGTACAAGTATAAAACAAGTACACAAATACATAAAACATGAATATAAAACTTCGCATCGCCCAACTCTGTACAGAGAGAACAGACCAAGTCTCTGTCTGGTCTCCACTGTCTGCCTGGGGCGCAGACCCGGCTGGTCTTCTTTTGTTGCCATGTTTGCTTCATGAATTATTGAAATGAACCACTCCTGCTTTCGCCACACGAGCTCAAGCGTCGAGTTCGTCGTAGAAATACATCCGCCGATCTACTCGAGGGCTTCACTGACTCTATACAATTCTTCTGTGATCGTGAATTTTTTTATCAGTTTAGTTCCAACGTTCGAGGAACTTGGGTCGTGAGGGATTCTAGTTTTAAGATTGACCGAAAACTTGCCAAGAAACTCATTTTTTTTCGTGCTCGTAAAAGTATGGAGCTCTTCTCAAGTTTCTGCAGTCAATTCTTCCGAAACATTTCCGAACAATGCGACACTTTCTCCTCAAGACTCTGTTTTTTCCCCCAGAGAACTAGAGTGAGAAATTCCATTCAAGTCCTCGAATAATTCATGAAACAAACTATATAGTGAGGAAATATTCCAGCGCCAGCTGAGAAGACCAAAGAACGTCCGAGTGTCTGTCGTAGACGGCGCCACGAGCTCATAAAACGCGTAAGTTTACGCGTGACGTAGAACTGAGGNGGGGGGGGGGGGTGACGTAGGCCTAGCACTGACGATTTGCATGCTGTGCCCTAGAGGAGAGGCGTGACGTATGCCCTCTAATTCAGCCTCCCTGATCGGCCCGCACGGCCGCCTCAAGCTCAAATTTGTGGGCGCTGCACAACGCCTGATTCACACCGGGCAGAGAGCTGGTCCGACTCGAGTGATGCTGTGCAATGCGACGGTGAATTCATGCTCTCCCATACACCACTCGAGTGATGCTGTGCAATGCGGTGGTGAAGTCGTGCTCTCCCATACACCACTCGAGTGATGCTGTGCAATGCGACGGTGAATTCGTGCTCTCCCATACACCACTCGAGTGATGCTGTGCAGTGTGGTGGTGAAGTCGTGCCCTCCCATACACCACTCGAGTGATGCTGTACGGTGGTGAAGTCGTGCTCTCCCATACACCACTCGAGTGATGCAGTGCAGTGCGACGGTGAAGTCATGCTCTCCCATACACCACTCGAGTGATGCAGTGCAATAATTATCAGCATCTCACATACATGTCTGAGTGGTATGGTTGGACGTATGTGTGTCATGGCTCAAACAACGCGCTCTACAGAGCGACTTTTGTCAATTGTTTCTTTTCTGGCGCTGTGGTTCACAACGGTCGTACTCCACAGCGGGATGTTCAAAAATACAACTGGTTGTTGCCAGTTTAATTGCAGTAGTCCGCGCAGAACCCGTTAGGAATTACGGTTTGACTTTTTGTGCATCGAACCAAAGACAAAGGCATTCGTTTTGGTGTTCGCATCGAGGTCTGGCGAGTAGACATGAAAATTGTAACCCACAGACACGTCAGTGTAGAAAACAATATTTGTGCATGTTCGATTCCTACCGAAGAAATGGAAGAATATTCCTATCGAAAAACTATGTAAAAATATGAGATTCTTCTCTAGCGGAAAGATAGAAGAATGTCGTGAGGAAAAACTGTATAGAAACAGAAAAAAATTTGTTCTTGTAAAGGCAATAAGAAAAGGCTGTTGGGATGGCCCGTATAGCGAAAGAAGATATCCTTTCACTACAGAAGAAATAGAAGAAAGCTGAGTGCAAAGACCGTGTTGGAAAAGAAGATATCCTTCTACTGTTGAAGAAATAGAAGAAAGCTGAGTGCAATGACCGTGTTGGAAAAGAAGATATCCTTCTACTTCAGAAGAAATAGAAGAAAGCTGTGTGCAAAGACCGAGTAGGGAAAGAAAATATCCTTCTGCTACAGGAGAAATTGAAGAAGGCTGTGTGGAAAGGCTAGAGAAAAAGAATGAATTCTTCGCCTCAAGGTGTCTGCACAACAGCAATCAGTTCTGCGATGCGCTGATGGCAAAATTAGCAACGCAGTTGTCGGAGCAAGGAAGGCCCTTTATTGGAAATAACGTTGTCCCAATTCTAGTTCTCGTTTAGTGTGTTGAGTCCGCGTGCTGTTTGCACGGAGCTGTTGCAGAGTGGACATAAACTGACGGATTTGCGTTGCAGCATGGTGCATGAAGTATGGCATGCTAATGAAGTTTTCGTCGTGTACAAAAAAAATATTTTTCCATGCAATTAAGTTCGCCCTGACTGATCGTACTTAATTAAGAAACAAACGGAGCAGCGCATACAAAATCTCGCCGGGATCTTCATAACTTACGCGCGAAAAGTGTTGCGAGATTTTCTCGTCCGGCCAATACTCTCATCGATGCGCATTCGTTTGCGACAACACGGAATTAATTTCCACAAAAAATGGAGAAAATCCAAGCATCGGGATTCGAGTTAGAAAGTCGCTCGCGGCCGTCAGATGCGATCCTGTGCAAAGGGCAGCACGAGTGCTGAGGTAAACACGACCTGCATTTCTATATTTCTGAGTCGGTGTTTACTTCTTTGTTCACGCATCTAAAATGGGATTTTTCGTTTTAGTAAATGAGATCTAATAAAATGATACTACTGAGTTCATTTTTTCAAACGTATATCAATGGTTTAGGTGTTCTTACACACATGTTGATCCAAGTTATGTGTCGGTCCACAATAATTATCTAACTGGACATATTTTATGAATTGACCTCCGAAGAGTCTACACCAAGTCAGGGTCGAGCTGATAGTCATTATCTGACAACGGGAAATTTTACAAGTTTGGGGCAAGGAGTTCAGTTTCAGTTTAGCTACACATCGTAAGCGTGTGCATGCTTAAATTATTTTTAGAACTTCATAGCTTTACTAAAATTCTTGAGCTGTTACGAATCCAGTGTTCGAAACATACGGTACGATATGTATAAAGAGGGAAATGCTGAAGCCTATTTCAAATATCATCCCTGAATCATAATTCTATTGCTTCACTGTCACAGACGAGATTCACGAGGCATCGTATCGCTTATTTATAGCCTCGCAATTTCGCGTAGCCTCCGTGGCAATATTTCAGGGCGCCTCTTATGAAGCTTGGCTGCGTACACAGTGACCGGACTCACGGACAGACGGACAGACCAAATTGACATCATTGAACCAGTAATTTCTAGAATAATTTTACGCGTTTTATGATTGACTGTTATCCGACGGGAAAGAAAAATGACCCATTCAGAATTTTATATTCTGAGAAATTGAAACGGAAATCGAAAATGATCGAAACAACTCGTGACAAAAGTTAGCAATTATAAGCCAAAATGCTCTACGTGAGGGTTCTGCCATCAAAAGATTCTGCGATAAAAAAAGCTTTGTTCTTCTTCAATTGTTTGTAGAGCCAGCAAACATCGCCCATCTTCTGAAGATCAAACGAAACAGAATAGCAAAAGTAAAGCTAATCTTCTGATCCTCTACGGCTTGTCCTCTTAAAGTCAATCCAGCTGATCCAGCCACTAGTGTTACAGTTATTCAGAGGCTGATCCAGTTACTATATGTCTTACTGATCTAGCAGCCGATCCAGCCCCTACAGATCTTTTCCGTCTAGCTATTGACCCAGCCATTGACGATGTAGGCTATCTACTCAATGATACAGCCACTGTTGATGTAGCTGATCCAGCTACTGATCCAACCTTTGTTGATCAGTTAGATCCAGCGACTGTAGATTCGTTAGATCCAGCAACTATAGATCCGTTAGATCCAGCAACTGTATATCCATTAGATCCAGCAACTGTAGATCTGTTAGATCCAGCAACTGTGGATTCATTAGATCCAGCAACTGTAGATCCGTTGGATCCAGCAACTGTAGATCCGTTAGATCCAGCAACTGGAGATCCGTTAGACCCAGTAACAGCGGAACTGGCAGTCCAGCTATGGCCGCCATCGCAAGGCCCGCTGGCCCCCAAAAGTCATCCAAACAAATACAGAAACGGAGGCGGTGGGACGAGCGCTGCTGCATATAGATGCAAAAAAATTTCCTTTGCAGGCTCCAATGAGCCTCAGTACTTGAGCGCCCGAGTTCTGATGAGCCCCGCTACACGGGCGCCAGAGTTCTGATGAGCCCCGCTACACGGGCGCCAGAGTTCTTACTAGCCTCAGCAGTCCTTCTTCAGAATACACCTGAAAATTTTGCACCGACATGGGAAGAAACGCAGGCTTCTGCTTCCAATATTAACCAGACGGAGAACTCCATAGGACTCAAATCAGGTGAAGAAGGAGACCACATTTCTTTACTCTATTACTTTGGAACATAAGTCGACTCTACTCATGAACGACCATGAAGTCGACACGTATGTACACACAACCTCTAGGGAGCATCATATCATCAAGACGAGTGTAACACCAATCCTCTAGGAAGCATCATATAATTAAGTCGAGTGTAACACCAGGTGCGAACGCATTATGGGCAGTACAGTGAGTACAAAAACATGCTCAGATGCAGAGCGTTTTTGGCCTTAATAGAACTTTAGTTATTAGGTCTCCAACTTAGCTTCTAAACTTTAGCCAAAAGAGGCGAAATATGGACAAGGATGGCATTGTTGGACAAGCAAGTGCAAATAGTATAAGGTGTGCAAGAAAATTTTGCCCAAGCTGGACCCATAAACCAAGTTTCCCTTGAGAAAATTTTCCTATATTTTTATAGTATAGTTCGGAAAGTTATTTGGAGACATAAAATCTATCACAACGTAAGGCAGCTGCTCTCGTGAGCGTGAGGGTGACTGGGAGAATCGGTGGCTACAATAAATGTGAAAGATTTGGCCTCCACGACGAGGCCGGGCTGACTCTCCAAGTAGACAGCTAGTATGTTCAGGATTCAAAAGAGTTGGTCGTGAGGTGACCGTGTAATAATGTGGGAGATTTGACCGGACATATTTAAGCCGATTACTTGATTTGTTTTTAATCTGAAGTAAAAATTCACTGAAATATAATAGGAACCATAGTTATTACTCACGCACCGTGTTGTGCTGAGGAGTGGCCAAATATAGTGGCGGTAACCTGACAGAGAGGAGTGGCCGCATGGGGACGGTAACCTGACAGAGAGGAGTGGCCACATAGAAGCTACGACTTCAGAAAATGATCTCAATTCAAATCAACAACGTTTATCATCATTTGCTCGTCCAAAGCTACTCCAGGTAAACGTTTCCGCCGGGACATCTATAATTATCAAAAATTCAGGCCGCGCAAGCATAGTTATCGATTGTTTTACATGTTTACCGACAAGACGCCCCCAAAAATTAAACTGAGTCAAGATCCTATTACTCTCATACTCCACTGTAGGGTCATGACTCTACAACACGTCTCCCCGCTACCGCAAATCCTCTGTAAGCTGAACAGTCACGTAACTAATCCAGATTTCACTATTTGGTGTACTTCCCTCCACACTGTACATTGTGCACTGTGTGTGTGTATATGTGTGTGTACGCAAAATGCAGATCGCAAGCTCTGTTGCCCGGCCCCAGCCAGACACAAACTCGATAGCATCGAATATTTGAGACCGAAATTACAAGGACGATGTCGCGTCCGAATTCAGTGGGGCATCAAATGACTTGTCCGGGCCATTGCGTCGGCCGGTCTCAAGAATTTAATAGAAATTAAAGCCAAGGCCCGTCACTGTGCGGCTTTTTTCATTCTTCAAGGACCCAGCGTGCCCTGGAGGGCCTCGGGGAGCTGTTCTGCTTAAAAGTCAAGTAATCTGGTAATGCGCGATGGGAGCTGCAGAGAAGCGCCTCGAAAAATGTTGTTCATATTAAGTGTCAAGTTTTCCGCCAGGCTCCGAGGATTAAAAAAATCAGTATACTAATTTTCTAATGCAGCCACGGTACAGCCACGGTACAGCCACGGTACAGCCACGGTACAGCCACAGTACAGCCACGGTACAGCCACGGTACAGCCACGGTGCAGCTACGGTAAAAGCAAATTCACTGTGCCCCCCTGCCCCCTCCCTTCAGAAAATACTGAAGCGGAGAACGTATTTCGAAAGACAATCGTCTCATTAGTTATTTAACATTCAAGCAAGGAGACACGCATCGTATGTCACGATTATAAATTTAATTTCAATGAGAATTTTACTTGATATTTGCATCACGTTTAAACTTATAAGCAGAATGAAGTAAGTATCTTTAATGACCACCAAGAGAAAATAACACTGTATGCAGTATTTCAGCGTTTGATTCAATTCAGGATTTTTTATTACCAAATGATGAAAAAAAGTCAGCATAAATTGCAGGAAAACTTTACAGTGTATTTCATTAAGCTTTTTCAATGAGCTATGATGAGATACTGAGTGCTTCTACGTTAGAAAAACAGTATTTCTGTCAGCATGGAGATACCCTAGGATTTTTTGGCGGTCGACGCTGGTTTTCCAATTCTCATTGATTGAGAACCGCCTGAATTTACTCGTGATAAATGAGAAGCATCTTAATTCACTTTCAAGTACATTTTAATCGAACCCCTTCGAGGCATTTTAAGCTAAATAAGAAGCATGTTGATTCATTGTCGAATAAATCAAAAGTGTTTCAATTCATTTCCACTTTTAAATACGATGCACTTAATTAAGAAGCGTCCTAGATCACTCTCGATTCAGTAAGAAGAGCGTCTATTCGTTCCCTATTACACAAGAACTGAGGCTTGGCATTTGACGTCATCACCGTCGGTTATCTGTGTCCCTAGGCACATCGTGTTTCCATGTTGGTTCATTTGCAACTGAAATCAATTCCTGATATGACCGGACGGACTGCTGCAGTGTCCAGCGTCCCAATAGCTCACTTATATCACATCAGGAGGTACACGTCCTGTTGTGTATCTGCACGGGCGTCGAAACGTAACTATAATGTTCGAATGGCAGCGCCGCGCTCTGATAGTAAAGATAAGTCCTAAAGGAAATTATGTGTACTTTGAAATTTTGGGTTTAGCGGTTGTTATTTAGCGGAATCTCTTTATCAGATGAACGATAATAAAACACTTTATTGCATCCTTGTAACCAATATTTCACAGAGGAAGGAAGACTTCCTGCCGGGAAGACGGGTGAGTATGTACGTAGTATGACAGGAGAAGTCTGTAGCCACCAAGTCCGAATATTAGGAAGCCATGTAATTTTGAAATAATTTTCCGAATTAGAAATCTACTCATACTGCAAAACTTTCTCGGTCGCCGATTCCTTCAGTTGCCGTCCTATAGCAACATCATGCTAGAGAAATTGTGACAATTCATCTCTCCGCCCCATACATTTTTTATTTCCTACTCACTTTACGTCAAAATTCGTGAGCGCACCTAGAAATTATCAGAATCACTTCCCTGTCACATGTGATCAGGAGTTACCATGGGGCTCTTAGTTTCGTGAGTGCGCACCTGCAGTAAAATGTAGTCGTATTCCTAAGCAGGAGTCGTACTGTGAGTTATCAATGCTGTTTAAAATGCGAATCACCACGTACCGTTCGTTGAAGGCATCGTTCCGCATCACGGCACGACTGTTCGTGGGATAATTTCCTTTTGATTTTTAATCCAATTCAAATTTACGGCGTATAGAAAACTGGGTGTAAAGATCCGCACGGCATCTACCTAGCCATTTTTATTCTGTAGAAACTTTCGCAGTAAATCAGTTGGAAAAAGCAGAGTTATAATGACGCACGAAACCGTTTCGACTAACTTTTGCTAATTAAAATAAATACAAGCGAACAGTAACCCAGGAAACTCTTAGGTGTCTCTTGTATTAATGTATGTTAACATAAAACGTTGTGAAAATGACATTAGAGAAATTTGTTGTCCTTGAAATTAACTCAGGCCCTTAAATAATAAAACCCATAATTTCTTGGTCATGGTCCACGGTATCATCAGAATAATTATTTAATTGCTTAAAAAATGACATTTCCATTTCAGAAATGCCGGGATAGCCTTTGGTTTTACTTTCAGCATAAAATGCTGCATTCAATTCCTTCCGGTTGATGAAAAACTTCGCATACACATAACTGTCATAAAAAATATCGAGAAGATACGGAAAAAATACTTTATTCTGATAAAAAGTGCTGTCAAAGCCCCACATAGCGAAATAAAGAGAAGATAAGTGAGCGGTATAAGCGAAGTTTAGGTGCAGCCATACTCAGCAAGTTGGGAGCAGAAATAATGGGTGTGTTGCCTCGAGGTTCGCTGAAGGCTGTGGAAAGAGCGTGTTTTCAAGAATTTGGGGTCTTGATTTTGTTGTAAATTAAAGACAACTACAGGCTGATGCACAAAAGTGACTTTGATTTCATCATTTCATTCCTGCCTCACAATACTTTCCAGCCCTTAGTCACCTCTCACAAGAAACGTTCTCTCGCTCACCATCGCTACTCGAGCCCCTCTAATTCCCAAGTGCACGCCGTACACAGCACGCCGTACACAGCACGCCGTACACAGCATGCCGTACACAGCACGCCGTACACAGCACGCCGTACACAGCATGCCGTGCACAGCACGCCGTACACAGCACGCCGTATTTTCCAACAAAACGTGCACAAACTTGCTAATTAGTTCGCTAAGTGACGCCAGCAATCAGCCACCTGCCCAGGAGGTGACACCTCACAAATGCAGCCCGCCAGCGCCGCCCAATAAGAATAACTCTCAGTGGTTATGGAGGGCAGCAGCAGGGCCCTCAACGCCTCCATATCGCAGGTGTCTTGACGCACGTGACTGGCGGGGCGGCAATTTGTTGAGCCTATGCCTGCGCAGTCCGGCGTGTCAGGCGCGACTGCACTACATAAACTGTATCTCCATACATGAACACCTGCATCCGTTGGCCTGTGGATAACGGATTGGCTTCTTCCTCCTCGGCAGATTTTTTGCGATGTGTGCAGTTTTTCGGAGGGTTTTTTAGTTCTTGAGAGATGTAGGACTACTCTCAGAAATGGTCGGCTTGTAGCGAGAGAGTTCAAAGCTTGGCGGATAAACTTGTTTCAATGTTTTTTTTAATTATAAATTAAGATTTCGACAAATTTACGAGTCCAAAGTTGAAAAATATATAGAAATTGGGTAAAAATAAGTTAAGGCGTCCTTGTCACATAATAATTGAAGATAGTTAAATGATGTTTCAGAGATTGCTGTGCTGAGAAAGCCTCCTGATCTCACTGGATAAAAAAGTTTCTCCCTATTAAAGAAGGCTGCTTATTCCTAACAAGAAGACTGTTTAGCTCTGTCAAGAAGACTGCTTAGTGTTAAGGAGAAGGCTCCTCAACCCTAACTAGAAAGTTTCTAGCCTTTGAAAAAAGGATTTTACTACTCACACGAAATCTGTTTAGCCCTAACAAGACGATTGTGCTTTCATTTTGAAGTGTTTTGGCCAACGGGGACCTTCGACCCATAACGGCTGCAATCCATGCAATGAAACATTCGATGTCAGGGAGGAATAAATTTGACCTCAGCATAAATTATGTTAGGGCTTCTGTCACATGATGGAGTTTTTTCCACACCTTGAGATATTTTTTAGCTGCAACATATTAATTGTACAAGATTCCCATTGAAGATTTTTAACCCTCAGAAGGTAGTCCCTGAGTGTCTGTGTGAGGTGACAAGACAATCCAGCTCAGCCAAGCAAAATAATTACACGCGAGCTGAACTCCTCTTCAAAACTCAGCTCAGTCTACAAAGCTGGTGGAGCGCAGGGTCGTCAAACTCTCATGAAACTTGTTCAAAGTTCAACTTTAACATCGGGCAACTCCAGCATCATCCCGCACTTTGATGTCCATTGTTCGGTGTTCGAAATTAATCCGCGTTATCCCTAAATCGCTCAATATACTTCCGGGACAGAAGGCTACATTTAGCTTTGGGCTAAAAACTAGCTCTATTGTTTATATAAACATGAATTTATATCTTGTTTATAGATAAAATATGTAATATGTTTATAGAGAAAATATATAAACACGCCCCAGCATCGGTGTGTTTATATAGCCCCTAGCCCCAGCTCTTATTCGCATCGGTGAAACAACTCGATTGTTTAACAGTCGATCATTGTTTAGGATGTTAAATTCGTTAGTGATTCTTTCTTTCAATTCTTCAGTATATTGAAGTGGCTCGATATTGATAATATTTTTAAGCAGATGATATTGATAATTATTTTAACTTGAAATATAGTTAAATTATGGCGTGCATATTTTAAATCGAGTAGAAGTAAGAACCAAAACTTGGAGTATGAACCGAAAGAACACTTGGAGTAGAAGTAGCAACCTAAACTCAGGAACAAATTCTTTCTTATATTTTTTAAAATCTTCTACTGCTTCAATATTATTGCTCGTGAAGTTTACCGAGACGCAACAACGCCAACAAAGAACGTTTACTAATTTAAGTTTATTCAAATATCTCATCAGCGAATGATTTCAATCTGGGACACGTACGTCAAATTTTACCTCGGGCCACGTTATGTTTTTCCCACAAAATATTAAATTCCCTTCAATTCCCTTCAATATTAAATCCCTTCAAATATTAAATTTAGCAGACGACAAACGAGACGGCAGCCCAGGATATTTCGATCACACTGCTATTTAATCCGTTGCATTTACAGTTTCGCGCATTGCGCCACGACACTCCGAAGATATTCTAACTCTAACTCGACGAATTTTCGACCCCTGCCAGGAATAACATCACCGGACACCGGAGCCGGAATTAGGCGACGCGTCCGCACACCTGGTCACTGCAAAACAGAAAACGCCTCTTAATGAAATGACGTATCCGAATTAGTAAATGTCTGCGACAAATACCGGTAGGAAATGTTTCTAGCTAACGTTTGCAGTATATTCCTGCAGCAAATGCCTGTAACAAACATCTGCTACAAGAGCCTGCAATAAATACCTGCAGCAAATATGTGCAACAAGAGCCTGCAGCAAATTTCAGCTGCAAATGCCTGCAGCAAATATGTGCAACAAGAGCCTGCAGCACATTCCTGCAACTAATGCCTGCAGCAAATATCTGCAACAAGAGATTGCAGCAAATGCCTGCAGCAAGAACCTACAGCAGTTGCCGACGGCACGAAGAGGAGACGCTCCTGACCCGTCGATTTTTTTGAGACGAGGTTCCCGGCGAAGCCTCAACAGCCCCGCATGCTGGGAACACTCAATATAATTACTATTCCATATGCTATATGAGCAAAACGGCGGCCTTTCAACAAAGGATATTGTCCTGTTGCTTTGTTTTACACCAATTGAAGCGTATTAATGAGCCTTCGTGAGCATTTTGTACAAAATGAGAGAAATGTTCATCAACTAGAAAATAAGCCTGGTAATTAATGGATTATGACGAGCGTTTAAACATTGTACGGTCAGTAGATACCTATAACGAATTCATATTTCGTATTGAATTGCCAACAGGGTGGATAGAATTTTAATGAGGTTCGAGATTTATTTTGCTCATTTGCGAGAATATTAATGAATAGGAGTTTAAATAACAGCCTCATCGTTCATTTATTTATTCGACGCTGAATGATTTCACGGCCATTTTCGGGTGTTATGGAGGGCTTTCATTAGATGGGAACTTCCCCTCCATTGACCCTCAACTCCCCTCATCTGTTCCTTGGGCTGCACTTTATTCACATGTGAATTTCTCAGGCGTGAAACTCATCTTGAGGCGTTGCGATTTAAGGTAAGAAGAAATTAAGGATAAAATCTTAGCCGGATAAATATTAATAGGGACCGAAAGTGGGGCTCGTAACTACCGAACTGGAATAAATTATGCTCAATGTGCCGTGAGAATATTGGCCTCTTATTTCTTACCTGCATAATTCCACGAGCGCTCACAGAGAAGTCGGCGAAACTGAGAATTTTGCGATATTTCGGTGCACATTTTGCACATGATTTGTGGTCCGGCGCTACCCTCAGCCGCAACAGGGACACATTTGAAAGTGAGCTTGAAATTTTTCTGTTGAGAAACTGGCATCTTTTTTTGTTATTTGCGCTCAAGCGATAAGAATGTCTATTAAGCTAATTGAGAGCCGAGTGTGCAGGAGGCCGAGGAAATTTTTAATGAAAGTACTATTCGCTTCGTGGAACTAACATCATATCAAGTTTCAACTGCAAATGTGAAATTGCGAATTAATCTACTATATGGAAACCGAACGCACGTCTGTCATTTTATTTAATTGAAAATAAAACCTAAATTCCTGGTCTGAAGCACAACAACATTCCGGAGCATCAACGAGTTTAATTATCACTAATCATGGCCGTCAAAGTTTTTTATTAATGATTTTATATTCATATTTATCGACATAGCAGTGAAAGGTTAGACTGGAATCCAGACGATGTAATCTCATATCAGAATACGACGATTTAAACAACTGTGCCGCAGCTGTTTGTCTGCAGCACCAGGTCTGCAGCACCAGGTCTGCAACACCAGNAGTCTGTAGTACCAGGTCTGCAGCACCAGGTCTGCAGCGCCAGGTCTGCAACACCAGGTCTTCAGTACCAGGTCTGCAGTCCCAGGTCTGCAGCAGTACCCGTGTACCATGCTACGTTCAAAATGTAAACACGATAGAGCGTGACTTTGAAGACTACTGCGGTTTACCCGTGCGCGTTCCCCAAAGGCCAGCGTGAAGGCATGCGATGCACGTAATGAATGAAAGATTGAAATTCTCGTCTAGCGTTTTTGAAGTTCTTAAATTCGCTTCTCCCTCCACAATAAACTGAGAATTACTTGGGCAGTCACTCTCTTGAAACGTGACACGAATCTACTCATCTAACTGCATAGCGGTATCATTCAAGAATGAACGATAGGATGATAGAGGTTATCATTCAAGAATGAACGATATAGTGATGGAGGTTGTCGTTAAAAAATGAATGATAAAAGTTGTCATTCATGAATGAATCATAGAATGATAGAGGTATTAATTTTAGAATGAATCATAGAATGATAACTCGCGGCACAGCCCTGAATCGGTAACCCTTCACAGAACTCACGGCACAAGCCTGAATTCTCAAGACACAAATTAAAATCCTTTTTCCAAGTGGCATCATGCGCGTGCGAACAATACAACAAATAAATTTATATTTCTGTTTGAGAAAAACTTTTGTTAAAGAAATAGAGGCCGAAAAAAGAGGTAGAGTACCTGTCCGCGCCCTCGGCATCATTCAGTCGAGATGAGGAACATTCCAGGTCACCTGCCCTCGTGTGGTCACCTCTGTTCAAGAGACGCTAAAATTTGCTCAAGGTTCCCTCGTACCTGGAAAAGAGAATAAGCGCTATTTCCGTGCGTAGGAGTTACAGTAACTTTTCCAGAAAACGGAAGAGGATTTGAGGACGACGAAGGTTGTAAGGTTGTTGTCCTGCACGATAATGCAGTTGCTTATTTCCGTCGGTGTGAGAGATCATTATTTCGAGGACACCCATGTTGTAAAGGTAAGGGGACTCCGGAGGACGAGTGGCTTATGGGAGTGAGAGAATAGGGGCCTGTGCCTGATATTGTCCGATGCTCTTCAGCTAACAATTTCAGGGATCACAGTCTCGACCGCACTCTCTTTTCTTGAGTATCTCCCACTAAACGTTCTTTTCGGTTTGACGATACTGGGATACTGGGACAAGTTTTTGCGTTGAGGTAGCGGACTGAAGGAAGTTGCAGCGTTGGCGTAGCCGACTGAAGGAAGTTGGAGCGCTGGCGTAGCCGACTGAGGGAAGTTGGAGCGCTGGCGTAGCCGACTGAAGGCTGCTTAGTATAGTCTTACGAAACTGAGAAAATTTCCAAGCTAATTGCACATCCGTGGGCTATGCTAAAATTACTCGTTTTCTTATTATAGAGAATATACAAATTCCAACACAAATTAAATGTAACTTACGGTGCGAATGCTTCCCATTTTAGTTGATGGGTGAGATTTTCTGAGTGTCAGTGCTCGATTGAAATTTACAATGAAACACATTCAACGCTTATACTTAATTTACAAAATAATCATGCGCCCATAATGAGATGTCGGAATGTTTTCCCAACCGTGTTTGATTTCATGCTTAGTACTTCACACGCTGCAGCTAAAAATCAAGGAAAGAAAAATTAGTGTTATTGAAGCTATGCCACTCGTATACAGGGTGAGCAGCAAAAAAGTGTCCAGATTTTCAAATACTTATTACACATTAATTACTGATCGTAAAAACCTCGGATTAGTCACATTTTAAACATTGCTTTACTTACTTACATCGGTTAAAAAGGGTTTTAGCTCCCGAGAATAATTCAAGTTCAGTCACTCAAAAAGTGTAAATGTTTCTTGTGCGAGATAACTGATATTGCTTACTTCAAATCATAAACGAATTTAATTTCACTTTACATCTCAGTTGAATTTCTGGTTGAAGAGAGTGGATGGATGAGAGCTCCATGTCACAGAACTATTGGCGTACGGAACAGTTGAAACACATTATCGGGAGATCGTGTCATTGGAGTTGGCATATGGTGAAATGGCCTCCACGCAGTCCCGATCTGACTCCATGAGATTTTTTTTCGTCAGGGTAATTTAAAAAAAATCAATTTTTCGAAGAAACCTTCAATACACTTGCAAGATTTACGTGACTATCGCCAGAAATGTAAACGTACTTGGAAGCAAGAAATAAATAATTCAAAAATCAATGCGAGAAATGAGAGTCCGATGTCAAAAATGGTCCGAAAACAACCGTGGCCATTGGTTGGAATAGAAACATGAATATGGTCTGAAATGGAAACTTGGTCCAATATTTTATTTTGAAATTTCTCAATATTTATCTCTTCCTACTTTAATACTCAGGTCAATTTCAGTGAATAAACAAGGTGCTGCCGCTTCTAAACATCCACTCGCACATTTGGCTAAAAAATAATTTTTAATTTTTATGCATCTGTACCTAAACTATTCCTGTCACACAAAATGGTTTCTATCAGCTATAAGAAGACAAACTAATGTTTAAGATAAAACCACGCCGAGCCCTTTACGGAAGGTACTGACTGACAAATGAGAGCTTAAGATCTGGACTATTTTTTTTGCCTCACTTTGTATATTTTGTTAATGAATGCACCAGACGTCATTGGGCCGCTGCTCTAACTGGCCATCACCATCGCCTAAATATTGAAGGATGTAAATTAAAACTCTTCGCCTGTTTATGCTTCAATTATGCCTCCAATTTCGCCCGCGCCAGAAGTTTCCGCCTCGCTCTCAGGCTGTCGAGACAACCAGAGTCTAGCCCATCTTGAGGGGCAGGCAATTTTGCGGTCACTTCTACGTCACCATGAAACCAGAATGTGCCAACACCGCTCTTCCGTGAGATTTGTCATTATCATTTGATTAAAAATGCGCTGGATCAAACTTCATAATTTGCTGATAGAAATGAAATTTTTCGTTTTTTTTTTGTCTCTCTTGGTCTGTCTAACTGGATAGTCTCTTTAACTGGGGAGTCTCTAATTGAGTATTCTCTCTGAGTAGTCTTTCTAATTGAGTAGTCTCTCTAACTGGGTGATTTCTGTAACGAGTAGTTCCCTCTAACTGAGTATTTTCTCTAATTGAGTAGTCTCTCTAACTGGGAGTCTCTCTAACTGAAAAGTCTCTCTAATTGAGTAGTCTCTCGAACTGGGTGGTCTATCTAACTGCAGCACTGCTCGTAGAGTGGGTGCTCGCTCTATCTGCAGTGCTGCTCGTAGAGTGGGTGCTCGCTCTAGCTGCAGTGCTGCTCGTAGTAATGTCGGCTGAATGAAACTACTATTAAGAAAACCGTAGATAATTTGTTTTTTAGCAAAGAAACCTTTATACCTCAGTGGTACAAGATTTAAATCCTTAGAACTAGTTTTACTATGTACAGTGATGCCTTACTTTGTATTGAATATTACTACCATTCCTATGACACGGATATCAAATCTTGCAGGTATTGTTTTAGAAAGAAAACTTTGAAAGCACCACACATAACGCACCAGGAACATTCGTTTCTTTCC
Source organism: Orchestia grillus (assembly GCA_014899125.1). Lineage (NCBI taxonomy): Eukaryota > Metazoa > Arthropoda > Malacostraca > Amphipoda > Talitridae > Orchestia > Orchestia grillus. Next base: position 31,243 of record VOMN01120806.1, read on the forward strand.
AACATTTCGATCGCAATGTCTTGCCCTTCGACCATTGTGAAATGCGCTCGCTGAAATTGGCTTCGCCAAGCAAGGAAGCGAATCGCTCTTGCAACATTTCGAATTCAATGAATTTTTGAGCCAGAAAAACAGGACGGCAGCAGTCCGTGAAGTAAAATAGTACGAACTCCAAATGTGACATTACAGCGACGCGGAACACCAAATTCTTCTCTACAGGACAATGCGCAGGATCACACACAGCAAATGTGCATCCCTGAATTCGGCTCCTGAACAGGAGCTGTTGGAAAACGTTAATTCGATATTGCTGCTTCCTTGCGGGTCGATTTTCCGGTGGCATTTTGCAACTTCTCTGTGGCTGGAATAAAACTTCCATTTTTTGGCATGACGTAATTTCTGTTCAATTACGCGTGAAAAAATATCAAGGAATATTATCAATTATGTATTATGTCCCACAATTAAAATACATTACAGATAAAAGTAGAGACAATTATGATGGAGAAGTTCAGAAACAAAGAAACGAGGAACAGGTGGTAATTATCCGAATGAATAAGAAAAAGCATGTTGAAAATCTGCCCCACTAGCCTTAATCGGTGTTTAAAATAAAGAAGCAAAGTTAGAGCACCAGGGGAACTCTCAAAAATCCAGATTGATGAAGAAAACAAACCGATATTGCATGGCTACTGGCTGTATGAAATTGTAATAAAGGTTTTAAAGAAGAATGGAGTCTTAATCAAGAATGGAGTCTTGACTGTCAGAAATCATCTTGCTCCCACTCCCGTCCTCCTCTCGTGGCAACGCTGTATGGACGCAAAGCGTTTAAATTATATGTGCAATTTGCTGGCATCGGCGGCCGTCAAGGAATGGACAAATGTTTTCATTATTCATCGAAGAATTAGTATCGAGCTTTGCTTTTACCTATACCTCGTACCATTACCTCGTACCTTTACCTGGTACCTGTTCCTCGTACCTGTACCTCGTACCTGTGTCTCGTACTTGTACCTCGTACTCGTATATAGTACCTTTATCTTGTACCCGTATTTTATATCTGTATCCTGTACCCTTGTCTTGCACCAGTATCTTGTACCCTTATCTAGCACCTGTATCTAGTACGCTTATATTGCACCTGCTTCTTGTACTCTTATCTTTCACCTGTATCTTGTACCCGTATCTTGCACCTATATCTTGTACGCTTATCTTACACCTATATCTTGTACCCTTATCTTGCACCTGTATCTTGAACCCTTATTCACCTGTATCTGGAACCCTAATCTTGCACCTGTATCTTGTACCCTTATCTTTCGCCTGGATCTTGTACCCTTATCTTGCACCAGTATCTTATACCCTTATCTTGCATCTGCCTCATGCACCTGTATCTTGCATCTGCATCTTGCACCTGTTTCATGCATCTGCATCTTGCACCTCTTTCATGTACCTGTCTCTTACACCTGTATCTTGCACCTGTATCTTACACCTGTATCTTGCACCTGTATCTTGCACCTGTCTCTTACACCTGCATCTTGCACCTGTATCTTACACCTGTATCTTGCACCTGTCTCTTGCACCTGTATCTTGCACCTGTATCTTGCACCTGTATCTTACACCTGTCTCTTACACCTGTATCTTGCACCAGTACCTCGTTACAAGTACACTCCAGACGTAGCGTACCTTAGCAGAATGTTTCAAGCTGGTCGCTTTCAAAACACATTTATTTGGCTCATGACCAGTGCTTGTTTTCAGACTTGTTATCTTTCTCTCCCATGTTAATCAAGCGGAGAGATTCCAAACAAAGTAAATGTTTGATTCGTAGCAACATAATCTGTGTTCCCTGAGCTCTGAATTGCATTCATTGCATACGAAGTTCATCTTATTCCTGCCATGAATCCACAGATACAAAGCTCATTTTGCATATATTTTTGGAATTAGGAAAATACGACAAGCCTCCTCCTGTCTCTCAACACGCCTTCCTGCTGCGTGGAGTTTGCGAACAGTCTCCCCTTCAGAAATCGTACAGAAAGAGTAACACAATAACGCCTTTTTCGCCAAATAAACATCTCCGAACACGCGAATATTCCAGCACGCGGGATAACGAGCTGAAGGAATTCCAGCTGAGCACAGTTTTTTGCCACAAAATGGTTGTATGTAATTGGTGTCTCAGAGAGACAACCTGAGGAGGCAGGGAAATACGATGTTAGCAACAATATTGACCTTACTGTACATGATACTTCTATGTTTTTGGATGCGGTCACTGGGGGGAATTAGTTTGTTTTTTATCTGATATATGACTGGACAAAATGTTTTTGTGTTCTGGCCTTGTGAGGGTTGTGAAAACTACGCATTTTAAGAAAAATTGATTGGGTTGTTTGAGTATCATTAACTGATGTGAATATGTTATGGAGTGAATGAATTCATGTGAAGATACATTTATGCTTGAATACTCGCACTTTGTTGATTCAATAAATTATTGCGCATTTTGACAAGCGCTCGGGTAGTTCACAATCTCACTGATGAACAGCAAGTGTGTTGGGGGTTCGGTAAGTGTGAAGGATAAGAAAACGCCGGCACTTGTATTGTGGTCGACGTTGGCGGCCTGAATATCTGGCAGGTTTGCCTGGCCCAAAAATGGACAAGGTATCAGCGAAGGGATCTTTACCCCGGACGACCGTCTGGTCGGAGATGTTCCCGCGCATGAGCCACACTGCGACTGCTACCTAAGGTGGGTAGGCAGTCAGCGCCGTAGTGGGTCCGCTAAGGCTCGAGCAAGCGTCGTCGTCGAGGGGTAACTTGTCTAAAAACACTCACAGCTTAAAGCTAGAGATCTAAACAAAACTAGGCTAAGGTATAACAAAAAAGATATGTATAAACTTTGTTTAGGAGCGAACATCCGTCGCGTCCTGACAGAGTGAAAGAGAAATTTGGCTAGTTAAATAGGTAAAAAATATATTGCATTTGAAGCTAGTTATTGTCAGTCACCTCTGGGATATAGCCGCTAGTTTATTCGTCACTGAACATTAGTATGCCTGGTAATTCACCCTTTAAATAACACACATAAGAAAAAACATTTTCTCTGGGTTTTGGAAGTACGTCATTCGGGGACCCCGTCCCGGAACACACTGGTGTGCCTGCTTTTTAAGAATATTGTGTTTGTCCTTCCTTTCCCAAGAGATTAACACCACCAGGAGGGATATGTGCTCTGTGCCTCCAGATTTGATGCTAAGCCCATGCAAATTTTCGTTTGGTCTTACAAACCCATTCTCTAAAAAAACTAAATTACACTCTGAAAAGTTAAATTTATTGAATGAAAGGTAACACGCAACTAAAATAACATTTATTCTTATACATATATGAAGCCCTGAATGATTAACTTTGAAAAATTAGCACTTGATCTGACATACACCCATAAATATTCCTTGGATCAGGGATACCTCGAGACTACATTGGCTGGTGCAGGCTTCTTCTTTTTTTAAGCAGCCATGCCTCATCTAAATAGCTCTTCAAACGTTATGCGTCCTTTTACAATTTTTTTGAATTATGATTTTTATTTTTCAGCCTCGCCCATCTACAGCGATCTTCCAATCTGACGGGAGCTCCCGTCTAGTTTCAGCGCCGGAAAAGACATGTCAACAAACAAGGCGGTCCCGCAGCACGAAAACGCACTCAGCCCTGTATGAGAACTCTTATCATTGAAACTCTTGATATCACCCTTGAATTACATTTGAAAAGATAAAGCAAGCAATGCTTTCTACTTAATTAAATCAAAAAAAGTAAGACCGAAGTGCGCCTTCTGAAGGTACAGTACATTTTGCCTGAAGAAATATCGACCGGCCAGAAAGCTGGCATTGGCGCCCAGTCGTTCGCTGGGCATGCAAGGGTGGATGGAAGCTCCTCATTCAGAAAGAACCTACGTCTGCAGGGGTGAGCCTCTGCGATGCGTGTAGAGGCAAGCTGCCTCAGCCTATTTCTTTTCTCTAGAGCAAATGCTGATATTTGAAGCTCTAGCTTTACGGTTTGCCTCATTCGGTGCCCTGTAGAGAGGGTCTCCCTGCTCGAGTGGAGTGCATCAGTTTGCTCTGTTCAGTTCCATGAATGAAAAGGTGGTGTGAGACTCGTAGGTCCCGTGAGACTCTCATGTGACTGTCATGGGACTTGTGGGTCTCGTGAGACTCTCATGTGACTCTCATGTGACTCTCGTGAGACTCTCATGTGACTCTCATGTTACTCTCGTATGACTCTCGTATGACTCTCAAGTGACTCGTGGGTCTCGTGAGACTCTCATACGACTCTCATATGACTCTCATGTGACTCGTTGGTCTCGTGAGAGTCTCATGTGACTCTCATGCGACTTGTAGGTCTCGTGAGGCTCTCATGGGACTCTCATGTGACTCTCATGGGACTCCTGGGTCTCGTGAGACTCTCATGTGACTCTCATGTGACTCGTGGGTCTCATGAGACTCTTATATGACTCGTGGGTCTCGTGAGACTCTCATGGGATTCCTGAGTCTCGTGAGACTCTCATGTAACTCGACCAATGTAGAATTTTCATGGAATTAATGCATACGAAAAAAAGAACAAGCCTGTGCTCTCAACTCCACCCGATGACACAGATGCAGCAGCTGTAAATTCTCATGCCCCTGGTAAAAGTTTGTATACGAAGTTCGCGAAGAAAGTAAGATTTGCTCGACTCGCTCCCAGGTATTCACTCACGCAATGGATTTTGAGGAGGCCCCCTCCGGGGAGGGGGGGGGTGGGGAGGGGGCCGTGCCAGGCCCACAACAATGCACGCAGCAAATTCAGACCATGAGCAGCCCAATGAGCTCAAGCCTCGAATATTTTCTCAAGTGACAAAGCAGAAAAAGAATTTCACCCGAGAGATTTACAGCTCCCAGCTCGCAGCCTCTGGCCTCCAGCGCCATGCTTTGGACTTGAGGCTGTGCTTGTTAATCCTGTTTTGTGCTTATTAATTTTGTTATTTGCTTATTAATCCAGTTCTGTGCTTATCAATCTTGTTCTTTGCTTATTAATCCTGTTCTGTGCTTATTAATTTAGTTTTTTGCTTATTAATTCTGTTCTGTGCTTATTAATTTAGTTTTTTGCTTATTAATCCTGTTCTGTGCTTTTCAATCTTGTTCTTTGCTCATTAATCTTGGTCATTGCTTCTTAATCTTGTTCTTTGCTAATTAATCTGTTTTTACACATTAATTTTATTATTTGATTATTAGTCTCGTTCTTTGTTTATTCATCTTCTTTTTCTTTGCGTATTAATCTTATTTTTTGTCTATTAATCTCATTCTTTGTTTATTAATCTTGTTCTGTACTTGTTAATCTAGTTTTTACGTATCGAACTCGTCATTTGCCAAGCATGTTATTTGCTTTTCAACTGTATTATTTACAAATTGATCACCATATTTCTTAATGAACAAGCTTTTACCCAAACAATCGACCATATTCCATCCAGTTGCGTACACGTTCATCCCATGCTTATTAGACAAATAGAGTTTTAACTAATTAGAGTTTTAGGTCAGACTCTATCTTTCTAAAGTTGGCGAGACTTCTAAAGTAGGCCAGGATTCGCTGTGGTCCTTGTACAGTAAAAACTTGAAGTCTCAGCATGGGACTTTTTTTTTAATTTTAGCACAGATCGTTCATCTCGGAAGGTTCAGTACTGTTTTAGCCCTAGGCTTAGATTTCAAGTCTTAAAATCTCTAAACTTTTTAGTTTTCTAACCCTATATTCTCGAGCCGTCGTAGCACATATTTTATCTTGGCATGGATCGCGCGGAAAAATATTCGCATGATTTTTCCCCGCCAACATATTTCGATATTATGAGTTGCCTAAAGCATCATAGGCTTATATGGTAATGACAGTCGGTCCCCGCATAGAGCAGTATTAACACAAGCATACACCAAATCGCGCGGGAAATATTTTTGTTAAGAGGAGCAAATAAAGCAAGGCACAAGAAGCAAACAATAAGACAAGGTGCTTGCAACAATTCATGCCTAACCTAAAAATCTATAAGAGCCTTCACACAACATCACCGAAGCTGAGACGAAGTTTTATGTAAGCCTATGGGTTACAAATTATTACAAACGGTCTCAGAGCCGCCTGACCCTTCATAAATCAACCTTTGCTTCCGGCTCGACAAGAAAAATTAGCTCAACACGTGCCCTGGGACTCTGGCAGAGAATTTGGCAGGCCTGAAAACATCAGTTCAAGGGCCGCACTGAAATGATCTCCAGATTTTTGTCATGTTAAAATTCAGCTGACAAAAATCCCTTTTCCAGAATTTCCGGCTCTGGTCTCAGGAGCGCGGTCTGCTTTTTAGTTCCGAAGATCATTTTGATGCTCGAGAAACTTCCGCTCGGTGGTGTTGGACATGACGGGTACATACTTTATCCACCGACCCTACACTACCCAAATTATTTTTTAGGTGACCCTCAGTCTCTCACATCACACATGTTTCCCCTTGAAGGCGCATCAGCGTGGCGTGGGGCGCAAGACTAACACAGCAGCAGAGCTGCGTCGCCAGATGGAGAGAAGCTTTTTTGTTTAATCAAGCGCGTGTCAGGTGTGGAAGTAATTAAATTGAGAGTTCTACATTCGGTACGTGGGACAGTAAAGGTTTCAGACTGAAAATTGTGTCCGCATAATTATGGGCTTTAGAGTAATTAGCTCGTAGGGGCATCGTGAAAGCCAGCTACAGTCAAGTCTGCAATCTCGATGCAAAATAATCAACGATTGACGAGGTCGCAGTACGAAACGCCGTCCATATTGTATCAGGTCGGAGGTGGGGCGTGTTGATCAATTGCATAGCCATTAGCTTTAAGATTTCGTATGATTGTTAAGGAAGGCCGAGAAATTTTTTACTCTTTCTTCGCTGATTTGAAATGTATATTTTTATGATTACTATTTATTTTCTCTTTCCTTTTCTTCAATTACTTTTCTTTCTCCTTCTACTTACATCGGTTGAGCTTGTCTTCCAACTTGCAATAATTAACAGGTGGCAAGTAAACTACACAGCCATTAACAGGTGTGAGACAACTCCATTTTCTTAAAAATGATGACGCACAGCACCTAATTTCAACAGGACGGAACCACAGCACACACAGCATCCCTAATTTCAACAGGACGGAGCCACAGCACACACAGCATCCTTAATTTCAACAGGACGGAGCCACAGCACACGCTGCCGTAGCCCCAACAGCCTATGGCTGCAGTGAGACGTTTGTTTGTGTATCGCACAATTTAAAAAAAAACTGATGTCGCCCAGCCATCCCTGTCTCTGGATCTTTCAGCCTCTGATTACTTCTCACGGGGACATCTGAAGAGTGCTGGCAAGCCTCGCACAGCTCAACAAACAGACTGAAAAAACTTCGCCATCATCCCGAAGAACGCCCTGTGCAGCATTATGCAAAATAATCAAAATCGACTCGCTGAATATGAATACGTGAATTTTCCTCGTTTTTTGCAAACCATTAACATCCCACACACGTACATTTCATGTACTTACACCCACGTACATAGATCCCACACACATACACCTTACGTACATAGATCCCATACACATACACCCCACACATATACACTTCACTCACATCCACCCCCACACATACACTCCACACACATAAACCCCACACACATACAGCCCACACATGTCCAGTGCAAAACAAGTTCCACCGGCGTTAGTAAAAACAAATTTTTATCGAAATCGTTTGGGGTTTTGTTTACGTTTTGGACACAAGAAAATAACTGGAAACTTAAATTGGGAAAAACTGGTAGCGAGCCGTTGGGATTCGTGCGAGGGTGTAGCTTCTGGTTTGCCTTAGTTGAAATTCATCTCTGTGATTTGAGGCCTAACTTATATTTACGTGCTTACAAATGAACTTGAACTGTTGATTGAACTTTGTTTTCACGAAACGAGAATGATGAACAATTTTAATCTAGTTTTTTACGTTTACAGATTCCTGCACTCTTATTCCTTCTCCACCAGGCCGTGACTTCATTGCAGCATTTTCAACTGTAAAGTTTTCCAAATTTAAGCGGAAAAACTCATCCTTTAAATCTATCACGACCGTACTGTATACTGACCACGTATCTTCCATCGATACAATTGCATTTTTCTCATTTTTTAAGGAGCACTATGTCCCACCGGTGGGTCTCAATGCACGAAATGTGTTAATCCAATATGGTCTAGTGGAATGAAATGGGCCTGTTTCACAAGACTGTTGTTGCGTATTGACAAAGTTAAATGCGACCATGCTGCAAAAACAACTCCGTGGTTGTGGGGCTTAACATAATTTTACAGGCGGGAATGAAAAGTTCCATCAAACAATACAGCGCAGAACTGCAAAGCGTCTGCACAGCTCAGGCTGGCGCTCGCTCTCGCCGGCCGTTCTGGAGGAAAGACTGCCAAAGTTTTCTTCGACCATCGGCACAAGTTCACCGCCCCGTTTGTCGACGTCTCGCTCTCCCAAGTTTACGTTAATCAATAAAGCTGTAAAGTTTCCTATTGAACTGAAGTACTCGATGGTGCTTGTGTTCGATCCTCACACGAACAGTCGACAGTATAGTATCATTGACAGAGTTCGTGTGGTGACTCAGCTCGAGTCACAGCTCGCGCTGGTACGTTACGACGCTCCCTAGTGCGTTAATCTGTGGTTTCTTGATGTGTTGTTTGAGTTGTTGAGTCCTTGTGTGCAAGACAATACCACCCCCCTCCCCTCCCCCC
>VOMN01120817.1:0-26096 GCA_014899125.1 Orchestia grillus
CTTCGTCATTCCTCATTTGATTGTAAACCTGTATCTGATGTGAGTTACTTGTGGTAAATAAATGTTTCTAAATGTTTCTAAAAACTGATGAAATCAATATGAAGTGTTCATCAAGTGCAGAAGCAAGGGCTCCAGCTGAAGCCATTACATATGTGATACAAAATTACTCAAAAATATGAATTTTCCATACACATTAATATTTTCGAGAAAGTTTTCTTTAAAAGGCATTTTGCTAGTCTCACCCTGTGAACTCACGACACGTTTATGTTCTCTGTCAGTTTTATTCAAAACGCTGAATAAAGAGTCAAATTTGCGTAAATCTCAGCATTAACTCAATATTAAACGTAGGATTCGTTCCAGCACTCTCGTCCAGTTACCATATTCACTCACTCGACCAAACTGCGGATAGAACGGCAACTTCCTGGATGTTCTTCGTCAGGAAGAAAGATTCGGGGTGAAGCAAAGGAACAGAAGTTTTTTTAATAATTGTAAGAAACTGAAGGAACTTACAAAACTTCATTTGATGCTGAAAATACGTTCCGAAAGAGTGGGATTTCGAGCATTGCTCAAAATTGCGCAATCTGCTAACAAATATCTGACTTGCCAATGACTTTTAGAAGTGCGTGAAATGGGTCCATCCTCTTGAAACCAAGGGTGCTGAATGACAAGCTTTGAAGAGAATGGAGTCAAAAATATCTCTCGCATGTTGACATGACGTTGAGACGTCACAGTTACCGCGGAGCCCTCTTCATCTTCAGGGAAGTCGCGGCCCCTATCAACCCACGACACGACACTGCACCCCTGCAGTATCTTTAGCACAATGTAACGGATGCTGGTGATGCTCAGCAGGACGTGATCGTGCCCCGAACTCTTGTTTTGCTTGTTCACGTATCCACTTTGGGCAAATTGGGCCTTCGTATGGCATCCCAAGAATTTCAATGAAGTTGGCATCCTCATTGAAATTACCAACAGTTTTTCTAAAAATTGTGAGTGTGATACCGAATCATTATTCGTTAATTTGAAGTTTGTAAGGATGAGATCGGAGTTTATGATGAAATATTTGCAAATTTCGTCGTCCGAGCCCGATGACGATTGAAATTTTTCTCACCGTCAAGGATTTCTTAACACTGCAGCTCACACAGCATCAATATTTTCTTGAGTGCGTACAAACGATACCATTGCTCACTTCTATGTTTACAAAGCTGAATTAACCTCTTCAAAGGCACGAGCCTACATTTTGAACCTACGAACTCCTTTTTGCAACTGCCTCGGTAATGCGCCCTCACGGCGACCGCTCGCTCTACACCTTCCGCTGCTCCGTCACAACCCAAATGATAAATAAATGCCCGTTACTAGTCGACAGTTTGGCGGCTTTCGTTCAGCCACAGTACATTTACGGAGCTGCCAACGCCAACTTCATATTTTCCCGTTTTCTTGTCACACTCTGTTTATTTAGATGGTAAACAAAACACAGGTAGTCAACCACTTTATCTGAAGTCTTGCTTTTTGGTTTCACTGTGGTGTACCTTGTAAAGAGGAAATTCTCAAAATTTTCGTTGCACACTCCAGTCATTCGCTTTCTTCGCTAGGCACAAGCAATTTTTTCAGTTACACATTCCCAAAAGCAGCCAAACGTTTGCATGAATCGTCACTGAAAATCTCCGAGTTTCTTATCCACACCATTTTGCCGACAGCCTGGCATTTCAACCTCGCATTCTATCCCCCCTTTAGAAGTAATTTATTTTCCACAACGTTGTTAAATAAAGCAATATTCAAGGAGCACTTGAGCAGTTAACTATAAAAATACGAACATGACAAGTTGTTCATATCACCTAAAACACCGCTCAATAGTTCACACGTCAAGTTAGCCTCATTGCAAGGCTAACAGCCTGTCATTCAGCCTCAACGCCGAATAACGAGCCCTTTACTTCGTTTACATGCACCCCGTAAAGAGGAAATAATTTTACCTCTACCGTACCAACAGCCCGCCGTTCGGTCTCTACACCGTACTAACGCTTCATCCTTGAAACACAGCGGCCAGAACAGCCCGACATCGAGCCTCTGTACGAGCAGCGTCACTTTGGTTCAGCGCCACCGAAATAGCCCATCTGGACCCAGCCTACACAAACGCAGGGCCCAGCTCGTGATCAGCCGGAGCCGAGGTGGCATTGCTTTCCGATAGTCGATAATGAGGCGGTGTGGAGCCATAGCTTGTTACCCAGCGTCAAATTATCGCGCTCCATATCGCCGGCCTCCTGTCCTTCGTGCCGATCATTCATGTCGCATGCAGAGAATCTTTACTCATCTTTTTGCAGTCTTTACAGTCGATCATTCGCGTATTAAAGAACGATACTTCGTAAGTCATTTAATATGCTAACTTTATCTGGATCAGGCTCTACGACCGTGCAATTAGCATGAGTTGTGCGGGGAATTAATTTCAGAGATAGCCTAAAACCAACTCGATGCAAGTTCACGTTTGCACACAGCTTTTGGTAGCCCCAATCAACCGTTCGGTACACACCCAATGAGTACTCTGTCGAAGTCCAAAAAGGTTTCATACTCTATGGTAGAAAAATTAGCAATGTTTTACATAATGTTCAGGGCTGTATTATTGCTCTTGGGCAGCAAATGTCGATACCACTTACAAGATCTAAGCAGTTTACGTAATTACCCCAGGCCTCCTTTCAGCAGTGACATCAATTAAGGACGAATACGTTTCCAAGATAAATGTTAAATGAAAAGCTGCTAAAGTATGTATGCGTCGGGGAGACTCTTTTGATGTAGAATTTCTGGCAAATAAAAGCTTAGGAAGAAGCACGTCCGGGATTTCTATTTGCTAAGCATCTCTTCAGTGGCGGAAAACTTTCGAAGGGACCGAAAGAGAGCACTTCAGAGATCAAAAATGCACCGGACTATCTTTGGAACTCAGTAATCTGCAGAGCATCGAATTTCTGGCATCGAACTCGGACTTCGCTAATTCGAGAAGACGTTTCTATTGGAGGCGTGTTCACACTTTTATATCAATGTAAGATCTTTCTACTCATTGAAATTTTGTTGAATTGTAGTTAGTGTTGAAGTACTGATGTTCTGTGAAAAGGATTGAATCACAATTAAAAAACTACAAAAATTTAGCGGGATCTTTTGTACTCGTATTCCATTCAGTAAAGCATCATACTTTCGATTCTTCTGCGGTGGGACCATTCTGCAAAATCCCAAATACTTGAATCAATCAAAAGTATTTTATCGGTGAGTATGTTTTCTTTGGAATTTCGTTTTCAGTCAAGTATAAAAACTCACGTTTGATTTTTATGTGAACATTCCAATTATTTTAGCCGTTTACTGTCCATTGCGAGGCATCAAACCCCTGTTACCTGATCAACCCCTGATACCAGGGCGCAGCCCTGATCAACCGAGCACCGAAGATGAACAGATGCAGCAGTGCTCACTTGCTGTCAAAAATGTTTCATAACAACACTCTATAACTTACGTCAGTAAAGAAATTAAGGGAAAACTATGCTTCAAAAATTCATGCCAATTTTTTTGGAACAAACTATGCTACAATTTAGCATAGTTCATTGTATATGAGTTAATTTGACCTACAGGTAGTTTTTAATTTGAAAGCACGTTAGACCGGGGAAGTTATAAAACAATTTGTGCCTTAACGCGTCCTGTAGCACCAACTGCGACGCAGAAAATACCTAAGTTAGGCTAAGCCTTGAGCACTAATCCAATGAACCTAATTTTTCGTATGAAAAGTTTCAATTAAGAATGCGTTTATGATATTAAATAAACAATTAGCTTAAATATTTCATCCTACGCAGCTCCAAATTACAGACTGAAAAGCAAAAAAACCCTGAAATCAGGAAGCGCATCAATGTGAAAGAAGATCATTGCTTATGATCAATTGCCATCGGCTTCTCCACAGGACCATTAAATCTCAGCACTGACCGGCTTCAGGGCATATCGGTTAAGAGCTTTTCGAAAAAGAATTCCATATAGAAGGTTCGTAAGGACCAAGACTCGCGAATTAAAAGCGCTGAAGAAATTGCAAACAAACTTTAATCTTCTCGTTCACATTAGACCTAAAAGTAACACGTGATTACGTTGTCCTTGCAACATTGCAGTTTCCATTGGGCTAACAGATACGAGTAGTGTCTTAGTATCAGGCTCTCAAGTAATGTAATCTAAAATGCAACGATATGCAATGACGAATTTGAATAAAAGTAGATGCATGTTCTTGAAAATGTGTAAAAAGAAACGTAACTTCACTATTTCAGGAGTAATTCAATTTCATTGAAGTACCAGCCATATTTACGTTGGTAAGTACGGTGATTAATTGGACCTACATAATTATTACATGACTTCATCGTTCTACACTGCGTATCAAATTATCAACAAGATGACATTTCTGTGATTTCAAAAAAGGGATCACATGTCCCTCATTGACCTTCCAATATCACGTATTAGTTCATGCTTGTCGGTGGTCCTGATTTACCGTAGTTTGCTTATTGCGTCCATCCATGGCAATAATTTACGGAACATTTAAAACGTTAATGTTATGGTTCATATGAGTTTCCCTTCCAGCTCGCTGATGTTGCAACACTATAAGCCACGTGGAGAAATTTGAGCAGATGGTCTCAGCTTCTGGAAATGAGCCAGCATAGCTCTTACAATTAGTATGATACATAGCTCATTCGTAAATTTATTGCAAGCATTCCGTGAATTTCACGTTCAGTTCCAGCAAATACCTTTTGAATCAATCTTAATTGAACACGCATCGCAGTTTTATTCACATTACTGTATAGTTCCTTTTGACATCGGCCATATGCAACACACGTGGCGGGTCCATATCGAGACGATGAGATGCGGTACATTACTGTCAACCGTGAGCTGGCAAGCCAACAAATCCATACTGGCAGTCGGCGCCCTGCCACTACCCAGTGCTCGACTTCTTCTCCGACCCACTTGGATGTTTCACATGCGTCAAAAGCGCTGGAAATGATGCCCAGTTGCCGACTTCTTCTCCGACCCACTTGGATGTTTTGCACGTGAAATTCCATGAGTTCAAACCGCTGGAAATTATGGAATTATTGAATTTTACTTAAATTCCTAAAAAGAATTAGCGTTGCATTACACTTGAATTTTTAATGCGTTAGTGCTTGGCATGACACTTTCCAACACCGCTCAGATATTTCGAAAAAAAATTTGTGACACAGATTAAATATGCTAATTCCTATTGGTATATTTGATACGTGAGTGGAAATTTTCTTGAAATTGCAGTGTAAATTCGAAGTGTATGATCTTTTGGACATCTACCTTTTGGAAAATTTTGATATAACAAATTCTAATAGAACTACTACCAACAAAATGCGTTCCATACGCAAGACTCGTCCAAAACTTGGTGCATGTTGCCTACATACCTTCCCAAGTAAGGCTTTCCATGCCCAAACTTCCGAAGAATTAATAGCCTTGGATTTCAGTTCCACCACCTTTCACCATAAATTCGTGTTGCATGTAGTGCTCAATTCTGAGAGACGAAGCCGGCATTCTGAGTCTTGTTTTCCTGTTACATGTGAGCGTCAGAGCTCACTTATAACACTGCAATACTAAGCTCAGACGCTAAAAAATACTTCCAGCGAGACGCAACAAATCACCACCTTCAATTCTAATAACAGGTCGAGAGGCTCTGGGAAACTCGACATTATGACGCGTCGCATGATTTCTGCTTTAAATTTACTTTTTGGCCTGAAATTCTCAGCTTTGCCGTTTCGACGAACTTCTTCTTAAATCTTTCATGAATACGCTCAACTCTATCTTTTAAATTTGAACAGAAATAGATTAAAGAGTTGGATCGTACACATCGTTACCAATAGCGACTTAGTTTTGACAAAGGAAAAAAGAACTTGGCTAGAGATTTCTACCGTATTCATCAATTTGTACTTCGTATGCAAGACACGTATGACGTCCGTTACTCATATGCTGGCTAATATTATTTTGAGCCTCAATAGGAGAGGGTGTCGTCGTGTTGTAAAAAATAACTTACGTCAATAACCTCCTGCGCAGATGAACGGAGAAGCGAGGCCGTTTTGAGTGACACCGGTAGTGATTGGTTTACTTTTCACGTCTCTCCAATTTTGGTCATACATCTTATTTGTACTAAATAAACCATTGGGCACCAAAGCATCGCAAAATTTAAAAAAAAAGACGTTTTATGAATTTTGTATAAAGAAGACAGACTTTATACACTGCTGCATCTATAGTGATGAGGGGAGTGGCATTTACTTAAAATAGTTTTGTTCACGTTAAGAATAGTTAACTCGATAAAGCCGTTCCACATGTTTAACATCAGGGATTTACAGCTCAGTATCAAATGCATGAAATTTTAAGAATAGCACTTAAATTAATGATCCAGCATCATAACTACTTCTGTCACTCAATCAGCGAGGTAATTTCATAGTAGAATTAGTGAAACAATTAACACACAATGAAACCAAGTATAAAATTTAATTTTCCTTCTTCAAGAAGCTTTTTTGCAGGGCTTGAAGGAGAGCGATGGGTAATTTTGTTGGTGCACCCTGCCGGTGAAGAAATAACTTTACTCCGTTGCACTAACACTGAGAATCAGCAAAGACAGTATAAAAGCAACAGTAAAGCTAGACATTCTGCTGCAACCGCCAACCACCCAACGGTGTCAGTCCACGAGAGTGTATACGATTCTGCACACTCTCCGGCAGCGTTGCCGTTAGAAGAGTCAATAGAGGCGTAGCCGTAACCCAGAACTCGGCAGCAGCACGGACAATCAACACTGTCAGTATACACACAACAATGACTGCAGACTCTGCAACAGCACAAACAATGAGCAGAGTCGATATAGACGCAGCAATAAGTCTGCACACCATGCAAGGGTAGCCTCACCAGCTATTCGCCCGCTCCTCAGCTGTTGGCGAAATATGGCCGTATCTTAGCAGGCCATCAATGGGCTGTTGCAGCGTTATTTATGGTCGCATCGCCCTATAAAGGTCGAAGAGCTTCTTCCTCCTGCCCGTAAAGGCTCCGTTGACAGCAGTAGCCGTAGGCTTCGCTTGATCACTCTCAAAAAAGGCGAAGCTCGAGTTTTTGTTCTCCCCGTCCTCGGAGAAATAGCGTTTTGGTGTCAAGTTCATAGCAACTTGGAACGAGAACCAAGTTAAAGCACGTCATTCCCACGGTAAAAAAAATCCTGGACAATCACAAAAGAAATGCGAAGCCGAAAGGTGCTGAATGATTCTACTTTTTCTAGAAAAGTTCGCAAGTGAGACAATTGATCTCAAGGTGTCCAGCGTTCAGCGACCAGTAAAAGGTTCGATTGTGAGATCAATCGTCGTCTTGCGGAGCAGATTCATCGAGAACGAATTGCCCAAAAAATACGGTCTACCAATTTAATGGCCAGCCAGGTAGCGTATCTTAGAAAAGCGACAAAGGTAAGAACCAGAATTAGATACAGATACCAAGTCTGAGCAAAATTTCACGCTCTATAATAATATTCTGAAAATTATACTACGAATAGCTAGAGAACTAAGAGCGCAGTATAGACTAAGTATATATTCGTGAACGAAACTATAAAAAGAAAAAGAAAAAAGATATAAGATACTGTATTCACTCTTGAAAGATTTAAGACGACACTGTACAATAAATCGCATCTTTCCATCCAGGGCAGGTAGACCGTGTACGCGGGTATGTGAGGGCGTGCTGCTACATTGCTGAGCAGTGGCTTGGGTCTACATCATTATTTGTAGACGTCACATTACTTAACTCATCTTATAAGGTCCTCGAGGTTTCTAGCCTGCGATTAGCTTCGATTCTAAGTCGAAAGTTCGATCTCTCCATCAAGGGGAGTGGTGATGCTTCTTCCGGTAGCAAAGTCGTTGATTCGAGTCCCATCATTTTCAAAGCGAGGGAAGATTTATGTGAGAAGCCTTCAAATTTCAAGATCTACGAGTATTAAGTCTTCATTTCTTCATCAGACCACTTCTGTAGTTCTGAAGTTTTCCAAGAATACTTCATTAAAGAAATAATTCTTCCACTAAGAATAAACTCTCAAGATTGAATTTAGTAAATTATTAGCCCAGAAAATGTAGGAAGCTCGCTGATGAAAACTCCAAATTTGGTCAACTTGAAATCTTCAACTGTGATTTGCCAGCTTTACTTCAGTTCAATATGTACTGAGTCTGAAAAATGTACGTACTGTTCTGAAACTATTTCTCGACTCATGATCGTTTCCATCAGAGAGAATCAACAACTCTCGGGGAAAAGCTAACTCAATTCTTTGCGTACAGTTCAAACATGGAAAATCATTTGGAACTTATATTTTTAAGGCTCTTCTTTGACGTAAAATTAAAAACAATGAGTATATATTTTTGGACCTCTGTACATGCACTTTCTCCATCACGACTGCAGGCGCCGCTGCTGCGGGGTCTCACGAGCGGCTTCACGCACACAGCTGCCAGGTGTACCGGAGACATCTGGTATGTACAAGAACGTGTTTTGTACAAACTCGTAAGTTAAGTGTACCTCATACTTGGGCGATGTACTTGCAGCCTGGCTGATGTGTCTAGCAGCAGACTTGTATAGTTCGTACCAGGCGTCATATCATGCTTGATCAGTTCGTTCGTACCAGCATACATCATGTCTTACAACTATTACAAATGCCTGACAGGTGTCCCCCCTTTCCAACAGGTGCGCTCCACAGGTATGCACTCTTCCGACGAATGATCCTTCGCTCGTGGCAGAGGCACCTCATAATTCACATTTTATGTGGGGCCTGACAGATGTATATGCATGACGGCTGTTATCTCTATCTCTATGTATAGTAATCTTTACATCGATCTTGGAGTTTGTATTTGATACATAGCAATAAAAATCATCACTGGGACGGTGTTCCTGGCATCAGGTACGTGCACTGGAGACCGCTATCAAATATACTGTGCGTCTGCCTTTGACGTGTACAGTATGTCTGGTACCTCACCGTCATGCCTCACACATCACCCGCATCACTGTTGCGCCAGTTTATCACCCGCAACAGTGCATCACCCGCATCACTGTTGCGCCAGTTTATCTGGTACCTGACTGCCAGAGACAGGCGGTCTAATGCGACGAAGTGCTTCTGTTAGCGGTCGCGTCTTGAAATTTGACAGAATATTTTCAAGTTTAGAGATATTCATATCATTTTGCCTCAGAATTCTAATTAAAGCCTACCATGTACAAAGCATATATTTGTGTGATCTTGATCTAGTTAATTTATTCCACACTAGATCAACGATTTCTATTTGAGGTGAAAACAAAAGATGTAAATTATACGGCTTACAAAAGAGATTTATGTTAAGAGTCTCATAAAGATGATCATCGGTTCCTGTCCATTCAAAATAAATTTTATGTCTACGCGGAAGACAACTAAATTGAAACATGATAAAGCCTCATCAGGGAAATTAGTCAGCGGGAGAAAACCAGTGCTAACCGACTTGGGAACGCAGTCTTTTGAAACAAATGGTGAGCAAAATTTACAGAACGGCTGAGCAGAAAAAATATTCAAATGTTCACGCTAACAAATGTGTAGGATACGACATAGGGCAAGACAGGGTCACCTTCCTGGCGGGCTACATTTTCAAACAATGTTATCACTAAGTCCAGAATTAGGCTTTGAAGGTTACAATTATAATAAAACTTCGACAATTCAAAATATAGGAGCATTATACATTTAATCAGATGAGTCATCCTTAAATATCTCAAAGCTGAATTAAAACTTATGCGTAATTCATATGAATGTTAGCCATGATATTAAACTACATGTTCTGAAGTCAGTCATGAGAATGATTCTGATCTTATATGACTACTTGCTGACATTAAATTGCATTTAGTACATGTATCATACAATGTTAAAATCATGACCTTCTCAGCGATCAAACCCTTAAAAAGACCAACATACTGATACCAAATACCGTCGCAGTAATTGATTCAATTCCTCCCTTAGAACGTCGAAAATCGCAAAAAAAAAGGTTAAATCTTGGACCAAATGTTTTCTCCAGCTTGCACAATTCCCAAAGCTGAATCTACATGAACAGTTATGTGGAGTATTGGAGTACACACTGAGAAACGCATTTGCTGGCTACCGTCGCTAATTCTCTTGGCCTGGCTCAAATTTTAGCAGAATGGTCGGACATTTCCACAAGGCGCAGTTCGAACCGTTAGCGGATTACTCTGCTTATTTCTGCACCACGCAATGGCGGTAAGTGGTTTTCCAGAACCGAATTAATAAATAAATGCTATACGTCTATCATCTTTTAATACCAACATGTCTCACGTATCTCTTAATGCTGGTACCTGATTAATGTACATAATATCAAGCAAAAGTCATGGTGGTGAGTGAAAATTTCTCTCCGACCAGCCAAAATTCCCGTGCAAAGTCACTCGGTAAAACCGCGTTTTTGAGAGATCATCTACAACATTGAGTATGATTCGAATACGATTCGCTGACTTTCTGATGCCCTCTATCCCTCCCAATCGTACCATCCACAGGCACATGCATAGATC
This sequence comes from Orchestia grillus, assembly GCA_014899125.1. Classification (NCBI taxonomy): domain Eukaryota; kingdom Metazoa; phylum Arthropoda; class Malacostraca; order Amphipoda; family Talitridae; genus Orchestia; species Orchestia grillus. The sequence continues at coordinate 10,567 of VOMN01120817.1, forward strand.
AGATCCACAAGGAGAATATGAAGGTCCTCCATTCATGAAGGTGTACCATGGGGACCAAAGCTGACCGAGCACAGCGTGCGGCCAGCCAGGCATCGTAAATTCTGTACGCCAGGACGGCGGCGTTTCCGCTGCGCTCTTACAAGGCCGTAAAATCGAGAGCTCCGTACTTGCCGTATTTGATGAGCCTTAACATGCGCGTCGTAAAATTCATTGCCTGAAGGCGCGTTTAACTGATACACCCCATTCTGCCGAGCGCCATATTGACTTCCACGTCGAAGTGAAGGTGACAAAATAGATAACCAGGAGTCCTGAGAAACAAGAGCTGTTATTTCATTTCGGCGCGCTATATTTTGAGCTCAAAATACCATTTTCCTTGAGCTTAGTTAATTACGAATCCTAATTGCTCGTTCATCTTTTTGATGGAATTTTTTTGGGCAGTGGTTTGATTACCTTACTGCAATAACAGAAGCCATATCGCATGTTACTTGAGTATAATAGCAGAAGCCATATCGCATGTTACTTCAGTATATTGTTAATCTTGTTATTGCTCTGAAGTGGGTACACAAAGCAAGCCAAATTGTAGCAGAAAGTGAATGCAAGCAGCGATAGCATGGACGAAAATACGCGCATTAATGCAGTACCAATCAAATAAAAATAATTGTTTAGGCAGTTAAAACAATTAGAATTTATTTTAAAATCCCTATAATGTCCTCAGATTTTATAAATACGCGATTCTCATTAAACCAAAACACATTCAACCTTAGGAATTGGAATCAGAATAATAATACCTGTACGAGAAATATCCCAAAGCAATGTAATAGTTACATTCCCACGTCTTATAGATAAGATTATAGCACAGCTTACAAGGAGGACTTGTACGATCTACTCTGGCTTTGACATTCAACTAACATTGACAGAAAGTACACTATCTTTTGATCTTGATAAAAACTCATAAGAATGAAGTAATCGGAGATGAATAGATAATATCAGCTGTTTTTTACTGTTCCAACGCGGTGAGGCAGACACAATTCTTAATACGTGCCGCTACGCTTGTTACATTTTTGAACATTAGTTCAACTTGCTCGTTACTCGGGAGCAAAATATTTATTCCTGTAGCCAATCAGTGCAATAAAACAGCTCGCACGAGATTTCGTGGGGAGTTGAAACTAGGAGTGCAATTCTGCGAGCAAAACATGTACAAATGTATTGTCAATTTGAACAGAACGACCATCTCTCAAACTTCGTAAAACAACTCTGAAATCTGATCGGAAGAAGGAAGTCGAAATGAAGTATCAACCAGCCGGACTACATATTTAGTAGCTCACAGATAAGTGTAATTTAAACCGCATTAAAAAATGGTATGCGATAATCATTCCGTCGCGAATCTTTAATTAGCAGCGGCCGGTGCCCCAACACCAGGACGCTCGCAGAACACGTGCCTTCTGTTTCGTGATCTCGACATGTGCTTGCGCGAGAGCTGCCGGCGCTCTTACGCTGGTAAACACAATGAACCATCCTGCCCTGTACGAACTCAAGAAACAAAACTCTCCGAACTTCCTGTGAAGCTACCTTGTGATGTCGTCCAGGAGAACAAGCTAATTTAGTTTTAGGAAGGTCAGGCTAATATCTTTTAATTAAGTCCATAACGCAGCGATCACGGTCATCCGGTCACTCGAAATTAATCGCAAACCTCTTTAGTGAGTGAATGAATGATCGGAAGTGTCGACTTTCGCAGGTCTATGATAAAATATGGCTTTAATTAAACCCTTCGGAGGCTTTGTTCGAGGGATCAAAGGGGCTTGAATACTTGCTAATTACCGGGCAGTAGCTTTGGCAGGCTCTTGGGCTTCAGGTTACGCTGCAGGAGAGGCTGCGTATATTGTCTCCGGTCCTGTGACGTCAAATTCTCGCTTCGGATGAGGGAGAATAAGAATAAAGGTCGGTAAACTCTGAAGATATGCAGAGCGTTGCAAAAAATGTTTTTATATTATGATTGTTTATAAATTACCTATTCAATATCATATAATTTGTTAATAAAGAAATATTTTATGAATATTTTGTAGCTTCAGTATATAATTTCTAACTGAATACAATGTGGAACTCCACAGCACCGGTAAGAAGATGTTGCATCTCAATTTATATCGAGACATCCTTTCTCAAACGTTAGGTAATCGTCCTCAAAAAAATAGTCGATAAATTTTTACAATTTAACCATTCTCTACAACGGTCATCAATTTTAAAATATGAACTAAGAAACAAATGAATGTGTTAATATTGTTCGTTGTAAACACTGAACACAAATTATGTATGATTTAATATGGAGTTAAAAGGAACTCTTCAACTGTGGTAACACTTTTTTGCCACGCATTGTACCACAAATTTTGTGATCCTATTTCTGCCAAATGAAACTGAATTTTCGTCACATGAAAATCAATATCCGTAAAATTAAAATCAGTTTCCACGAAGGGAATTTTAATTCGCCCTTGAAAACCGAGTTTCCAAAGAAGCAATAATTATAATTTTACACCAAATGAATCTGCGTTTGCCTCCAGAGAAACTGAATACTATAAAATAATAGAAACGTTTAATATTCGCAAAATTTGCATTATATTATTTTTAGTTCTACATTTTTTCAACTCTTAGGCTGCACAATTTTTAAGAAAAATGACGTACTATTCCATAACACGAGTATTTTATTCTCTCACACTTTCAGATGAATGATTTTCAAAAAACTATCCTAAAATAAGGATTTTTCATCGCATGATAACTTAAGCGGATGATATCCCCTTGGACAAAATCGCATAATAAAGAAAAATCAAATACTCTTCGTGTGATTGAAATATCAAGGTCACTCGACTTAACACGTATATAAATTAGTGAACAATGAGCAAATGGAGATTCATTTACTCGAAAATCTGAAACGAACGTTTTGCCGAATGAAATTTCACGTTGGTGAATTATAAATAGAAGTATTTCGTAACAGTAGCTCCTCCAAATGTTCTTGCCTAATTGCAATAGCGCAATGTCTTTCCCCTCTACTTCCAGAAGCAATGATCTCGCTTGGTGTGATCTTTCCAATAGAATGAGTCCTCATCTTTTGTTCGGTCATCAATAATTCATTGACAGGTGCCGTGTTTATTGACACATCGTGTACACCTTGAAATTTTTCCTATTCATTGAAATTTGTTTAGACATGGAGGCTTAGGAATTATTCTGATAGAAAGCCAGCAGGCTCAATATCGTTCTATATTGAAACGCGGTTTCTCCGACGTCAGGAACTTTAGAGAAAATTCCCCGGTTAAAGGCAAGAAGCGCAGCAACCTCGCGTTGTGAGCCGTTGTGCTGGTGTGCACGTGCGCGTCATGCTGGTGTGCACGTGCGCGTCATGCTGGTGTGTACGTGCGCGTCATGCTGGTGTGTACGTGCGCGTCATGCTCGTGTGCACGTGCGGACAGTCCTGTCTGAGTTTTTCATGTCCAGTGTCGGGTTTTTATTGTCATACAATGTACAGCGTTCTTTGTTCTTACAGAACATCGTTCTAGTGCAGTACAAAACATTACAGTTGGCCCAAATAACAATGTTCAGTGTAACGTGCTGAGTCAAAGCCCTATGTGGCGTTAAAAAAACGTTTCAAACTAGTTCAGTTGGGTAAAGAAGACATGAATATGTGGGCGTGGATATTCACTACTAATTCTCAAAACCAGCAAAGAACAGAGGTAGGTTTGAGAGCACCTCTTTGTGTGGGAACGACACCTTGCTTGCTGACAATGCAATGTAGATCTCTTGCTTTGCTAACGTGCTTCATAACTGGCGCATGCTCCGAAATTGGATCGCTCTCGCTTACTTTTAAGTGCAATTGAGTGGCATGAAGAAATCTTGGCATGCATGGATGACGCTATTTTATTTTTTTATTTTGGGACCATCTATGTTGATGATATTCTGCCTAATATTTTTCTATGAGATCTGTTCTCCAACCAGCTATCCAGCATGTTTAAATTTGTTTTCATTAATATTCGTATTCATATTTTCTTTAGCACTTTCAAGGAGAACCATTTTACATCCAAGTAATTTTTCTATTTTTCATTGTATTTTCACACACATCAATACTCCAATCCCTCAAGAGTACACGTTTCAGGTCATCTAGTGATATAAGTGAAAATCTATCGTTGTCAACTCCCAAGTGTTTTCACCATGTTGTGTAAATTTAATTTCACTTACTGTAAGCATTCTATCGAAAGGTACAAAGGGATTTTCGTTTGTATTAAGTTGGAACTTGGGTGTACAATACAATAACAAAAATTTTCGGCTTGAATTGTTTATAGTTTCAGGAGCTCAACTTCAACATGGAACGAAAATCTAAGGCACTAATAGCCAATGTACAGAGTGTTTAAAAAAATGTACCCCCTTTTTTGAAAGCCTATATCTCCAATGAATATGCATGTATTTCAAATCTGCAATGTAGATCTCTCTGTTTATAATGGCACTCATTTCAAAGCAAAAACACTGCAAGGTTTCAATTAATTTTAATTTGCATAACGTTGAAAGCTTTTCACATTCAGGAGACAATTTAAACCGATTCCAAAGAGATTAAGATTTGTACTAGCCTAACTCAAAAGCGCGCTATTAAACCTATAATATGCACGACTTAAAGATGAGCAAAGAAATTGAATTTACGAAACGCGATAGCCTAGCACTGTAAAATTGCGAACACCAACAAAGTAAATCACAATGCCAATAAATGTCTTTAGCTTGGCAGTGTTCTAGTATACTGTTGGTTGAATTTAGTTATCTAACATAATTTATTAATTGATATAAGTTGACCAGTCTAAAACCAAAGTCGGCCATAATTTTCAAGAATCTTCTCGAGGTTTGGGCATTGACGTGCAAAGAAATCAGGCCGAAAAAGGACACGAAATATGATGGTTGAAACAACGTATCCAGACAAGGCGATGCCCGGCGAAGTCAACACTGACAGTTCGAACCAACAAGTAGAAATATAGAACTTCCTAGTATTCGATTGAAATTTATAATTTTTGTTTAACAATTACAATACTGGTATTGTATCTCAGGTTATCTTATTAGGCTGTAGGACCTACAAAAACGTGGCACACTACAACTTATTATTAAAAGAATTTACTTTTACTAACATTGTGCCGGCATAAAAAAGAGATGTCCACTTTTCTAAACAAAGTTAGCTACGGGAACACGACGAGGGTCTAGCCCTTCAAATGCTAAAGCACGGCTGCCTAACATTTTCTGTCTCGGGTTCCACTCCCTAACTGATTTGCGCCCATAACCCATTCACTTCTAGCATTGGTGGTAATTTTATGGGATCTTGTCACATCCTCTCCATCACGCACCTGATTTCATAAGGTTATGACCCTTTTTTTCTCTGTATATTGAAATTAAAGTTCTATGAGAATTAAATGATCAAATTTCCCTCGTATTTCGTGAGGAAATTTTATTTCACAGTCTCCTTTGCGATGGAAATCACATAGCTCATTATTGACATCACATAGCTCATTATTGACATCACGTAGTTCATTGTTGATATCACATAGCTCATTATTGACATCACGTAGCTCATTGTTGACATCACATAGCTCATTGTTGACATCACATATCTCATTGTTGACATCACATAACTCATTGTTGACATCACATAGCTCATTGTTGACATCACATAGCTCATTGTTTACATCACGTAGCTCATTGTTGACAATTCTTTTACCAACCTTCAATCGTGTCGTACTAACCGAAGTCCGCTCTAACGTTCTCTTTTATTACACCACCTACACAACTCGCCGCTGCGCGCCGCACCCCAAATGCTTTTCTTGTTATAAAACTGATGTATTCCGCCATGAAATGGAGCGAAAATAAAATATCCCGCTTCGCGGAATGGCATCTCGTTCCCCCAAGGTTTCCTTGGCTCGCATGCCGGGCGACGTGACTTTTTTTCGCGAATATTTTGGTGGCTCTGTTCCCGGCCAGACTAGGTGAACTGTTCTTCTGAACAATTCTTCACGCTGTTCCAATAAACGAACAATTCCTAGTTTTTCCTTTATAATTATAGAAATTGAGAGCAAATTGGTATAGATATGTGTCAGTATCATAAGTTGATAATTCATTGCATTTTTGAAGATTTATTGAACAGCAGGAGTCATAGACCATGGGCGTGAAGAATTTGGTTCGTTCTATTTTCGTAGCTTATTCGTAAATCAATTAGAGTTATGAAATTACTCATTTAGAGACATACACCATCGAATGTAGTTATTAGTATATATAGGTAACAACAGTATGATCAAACTCTCTTTACGAAACCCAAACAATACTGGTTATGAACTGCTAATCCAATTCACATTTCGCGGATATTGATGAGGATATCGAAGTATCAACAAAGTTAAAAGCAAATTAGTCGCGTAGTGCATTGACTACGCAGAAAGCGTTCTAAAGTTCTTGTTTCAATCCCCTCTGAGAGATGAATCTGATTTAGCTCCTGTAAATGAGGCCACACCTAGGTTCCGATCGCGCATCTTCAACTATGATACTAAATAGCTGGGACTTGGGTGCAGTATGCGACTTATGCAGTATGCGAATAGCTAGGACTTGGGTGCAGTATGCAACTTATGCAGTATGCAGTATGCGAATAGCTAGGACTTCGGTGCAGTATGCGAATTATGCAGTATGCGAATAGCTAGGACTTGGGTGCAGTATGCGAGTTAGTGCGTACTCCACATTTTTTGAGAAGCGATGCACAGCTCTGGCTAAAAGAAGTTCGTTGTGCAGCTCAAATCTAAAAAAATAAACTCGCATCCGGCATACCATATTGGTGACAAGACTATTCGACTACATCACGAGGGCGACACTGAACGATAAAATGAACAGAATTAAATACGATGCTTTCAATCGTATCCAGTCAACAGCAAAACCCCTCACGATAGAACAGATTTTCTGCAAGAAAAACTAAAAATACAAGTTCCTAAAAAGTAAGGGGGAATTAAGATGAACATCGGTCTTCTGTTAGCGAATGAGTGTTCTAAAGCAGACCCGGTGATTCCACCGTACTAAAAAACACGACCAATTATTTAACACCAATGAATAATTTCAGTGAAATAGACGTCTCTTCTCTCATTGAACATTATACGCATACCTTTTTTCTGCAAATGTATCATTGTCATAGTGTTTCAAACAGGAGTGCAAAACAAATCTGTTTGCCAAGTAACACGGCGTAGCTTTCATTTTCCCTGAGTCACAATTTGAATCTGTGTTCCGTTTTAAGTTTTCGTTCCTCTACAACACACGGCCCAAATGTTCATAATTTTGTCTAGAGTGACTGGGCACACGTATTCTCCACGTTGAAGGTCGCACGAAAACTTTTCTCCGTTCTAAATTAGCACGGTGTATCTTTCTCGACGCTTCCGTTAGACGCCAGCCGGCACCAATTTCTCCAGTCGTAGGTCACGCGACGCACAAGCTCTACTGAAAGAAACCTTCCGGAGCGAATATGAATGTAATACTGAATGCCGCACGCAAGCAACATGACACTCACGCGGTCCCATCCACTAGTGTTTCTACTAAACTTTGAATCTTCCCAGGATATTACTGATACGTACAGCCTCTGCATAATGTACACAAAATCTGTCGTACTTTTCTCACATGTGAGTTAAAATAGGTTTTTCATTTTTTAGCATTGTTCACGTTCAACATGATCTGTAAGCGTCACTTTCAAAGGCTCTCATTCACTTCTGTGGAGCGACGTGGACGGGTGACCAATCTACTGAAATATAAAAACCTTAAACAGATCACTCAACGTTAAATTAAAGAACCTTCTGTAGCAATATACCTGCGCACTCGAGGTAAAATCAGGCAAGACAAACACTCAAACAGCAAACTTTCAATGGAAATTTGAATCATCAAATAATGAAAAATTTGAATATTCTAATAATGAAATGAGTTCGTTTAGTTCACCGCCGCTGTAAGCTCGCTCAGTGGTGGCCTGATTATCTTGCTTCCGTTCTCATTGGATGAAAGTGCTGGGATATGATAAGCACTTGCTCCCGAGCTCAGCTCCATAATTAAAATGAACATTGACATATACGTGGGAAATGTATAAGAATCTCGGCCGTAATTAGTGGAAGTAATTTATAATTATTGACTCTATGAGCTTCCTGACAATTTTAAATTCTGTATGACATGTTCCTATAGGCAAGCAAGACAAAATAATACGAGTTATTTAACTGATTCATGTATTTGTGTTAGTTTTACATTAGATGTGAAATAAAAATATTGTTTCTTTCAACACAGAATAGCAAATTGAATTTGAAAAACAATAGAAGCAAAAATTATACTGAATTTTGGGCCATACTACAATATTCAAAGTATTTTGTCGTCTGGAACTAGTTCAAATTAAATGCTATGGATCTGGAGTAAAGAAGAAGAAGTATTTAATTATAAAAATTATGTATTTTTTAGCGAAAAATTCAATCGAAAAAGTATTGAACACGGTATGAGAAATTCCGTACAGTTTCCATTCCATTTCTTTTGAATTATCTAGAGTATGTTTTTCATAATTTTGTCTTCTCTATCCAAGCAGCACTCTGCATAACGTCTTACTATTTTTAAACTATAAACATTAACAATGTTCTGTTATATCCGCAATATTTCACCTCGTCGTCAAAAAAACTCATTTAATTTTATCATTAGAATATCAGTGAAACAATGGACACAGCTTTTTCTGAAACTGTACTTAAGACTCATTCCTAATATGTAAATAATAGATTGTGTCCAGCATCACAACCGATGCATCACGCCTGGCTTCGCAATTGAGAGAAGGCTCTCGCACGGCAGACGCGTACAAGAGACAGGCTCCAAAAATATAGCCCTGTCCGCGTGCCTCAGCTGAAGTTCGTCTCTAATAAATCGCATGTGAGGGCAGGTCTAATTGTTATGAAGGACGGCATTGTCGTTATTGCGCCCAGTCAAGATTTATTAAACATTAGCTGGCTCGCCCACAGCGCGCTTTATGGTCACACTGCTTGGGACAAGCACCGCACGTTGTGCGGGACTTGGACGCGCGATGTATGTAAAACGGGTCTTTTAACGGACACAAGAAGCCATGCTGAGTTTATGCCCTATGCTCTATGTTATGTTGGGCCTTCAGCGGAAGCTAAGTGATATATTGAGCCTATGGCGCCCTCTGTCGACTATACAGAGGCTAGTGACATGCGCCTGGTGTTTTGTAAGGCGTGCTTACGTGCGTAACAGGCTACTTGGGTCCTGACAAGAGCTACGTAGCGTACAGAATTACGGACGTGCTAAACTGCACAATACGTTGTGCACAACAGCGAACAATGCTCACTGATTCTTGTAGAGCTTTCTTTTAACGTGAGATGATTATGTTTAACTAGGAACAAAAAATGCTTCAGAAATTTCTCTCATTCATATAAATTTTGAAAAGTTACGTACATCGTGCTAGTAATCCGTTACCGTTGTTTCGTGTTTTATTGCAACTGAAGGAAAATAAATTAATGTGAGCATAACCTAATGAAAATAAACCCTTTAGAACTATCATTGTATAAAATTTCTCACGGAGTCCATTTGGCTCATAAGACACCCTTTTTCAAAACAGCTGAAAATGAAAATGGACTGCTCCGAAAAATTATGAAATAGTTATCACCGTTTGTATGTATGGCTCAGTTCGAAGAAAAAATCATTTCTGTTTCTAATAATTAAAAATTCCAAGAAGATGAATAGAATCGTTTCAGCCTATGAAAACTATACAACCCATAATTATAGTCAACATGTGACGAACACGCAACGATATCGGAAAAATATGAGTGAACCTATAAAAAAATTCATAAATTTAACTAATCTCTCGTAGTGTCCTGAATAGAAACAGGTATAAATTAGAAAAATAGAAATGGAAAAAGAGGTATATTCCGGCCATCACCGAACGATAAAAACGCTAGAAAACACTGAAAATGAATTAAACCATTTTGTGTCTTTAATATTACCATGTCACTTGCAAAATAATTTACTTTATTTTTTTGTAAGGAGCACTTTAGCGCGTGCGCCAGGCAGGCGCCTATGCTAAGTTGTACGTGCACGATACTCTCCGTGTTGGTCGAGGCTTGAACCGCTTCCTTTTGGCGATTTGTGTTGGTAGAATTAAGCCCGAAATTATTCATCCCATCGTATGTTTTTCTTAAAATTTAATATATCATTCTATGCCTGACTATTTTAACTTAAGTTATTGTAAAAGATGTAAGGGTATATCGGAAGTAAACTCGATTAGAAGGTTCTATAATAAATTTTATTTTATGAAACATTTAACTGGAAAAAGATAAATAAAAGGTTCGAATTTACTCACAGCAACGTTTTATAAATGATAGCAAAGCTGTAAAGTCCTCAATAGCAATTATTTCATGCAGACATTTTTATTGTTCACCCTATAAAGTTCTCACATACATATATCCACAGGAATATATTGGCCAACTCAGCAGTAGGAAATTTTTCCAATTCCTTAAAATTTAATGAATGCTGCTTGATAAGTGTCCACAAGTTCTCAGGGTTCTGACTTGACCGCTGTGAAACGCAAAATGGTTATCTTCCAACCATTTTTAACACATTTGATTTTGTGCTTTGGATTATGATCGAGTTGAAAGATTCAATTTGGTTCAAGATCGAGTGCTTCAGCTGATTATTCCACTTCGTCATCAGGAATTATGCTGTAATAAATATTGTTCCATGGTCCCATCACATTTTGATCAGTTCCATTGACTGAAAAGCCACACCAAAACATTAAATTTCCCCCTTTAAGTTTTACAGTTAGAACAGTGTCTTGGATTTGAAAGCTTCACTTTTCTCATCGAAGAAAAAACATCCCGGTGCCCAAAAAAGTTCAACTTTTGTGTCATCCAACACAAGTACGGATGACAAGTGACTTGGATCTCTATTCAGGTTAGCTTTGGCGATTGATGAAAAAGCTTGAACATGTCTACCCTGTGGAAGAGGCCTCTTTCTGGGAGTGGAGCCTCTGAGTCCCTCTGTATTTATTGTTCTGTGAAGTGCACAATTAGAAATTTCTGTGTCAGAGTTGCTTAGATTATAATTCAGGATTGTCTTAGTTGTTGTTCTCGGGTTAAGATGTACTTCACGCACTATTTTTCTGTTCAGTCTTTGTGAAATCTTATGCTTCCTCCTCAGTCTTTCACGTTGTTAATTACAAGAAACTTTGTTATTTCTTCACAATGCTTTGAACTGTTCATGCAGGAACAATGGAACAATAAATTGTTTCGATGTTGTTTTGTGACCCTTCCATTCGTGTATGCATCAGTTATTCGCGATCGTAAATCGAGACTGTGCTCTTCCGCCTTTACAATGTCGGCATGATCGCGGCCAAATGACGAATGATTTATTTTTAGGTCGCTACCCTTTTAGGATAACCAAAAGAATGTTCTAGAACAATCTGCACCATTCCCTAACAGCACTAATAAATATACCCAGTATGAAAGTTACTTAATACTTGCGAAAAAGGGTTTACAACCACTAATTAAAAGGGCTATGAATTACTCTGAAGATGTCATTTCTCCTATTTCTGTTTAATTCATCTTAAACTCAAATTTTTTCAGGAAATTTCTAGTAGAATTTACTGTAGAAATTACTTTAAAGCTTTTACAATTAATTTATGTCTATATAGTCAAGTACTGAGGGAAATATTTTATTTTCATAAAAAATATGCGGGGGGTTTGAATAATTTCGGGCATAAGTGTACGTGGAAATATAATTACATGTTTGCATATTCTCTTCCTCAAGTTCATATACAGGGTGGACCGTAAAAACTTTCTTTGAGAAACTTAGGAGCAAGTCGGTCGAAGGTAAAACAAGTTTAAGAGGAAAACTTCTCGAACGAAAGTTTTATTGCTGGCCTTGAAGATGTGCTAAAGACAAGAGCCGCGCCTGGCTCTAGTGCCGTTGTTTACGTGAAAAATGCGAAGCGATATTTGAGAACCCATTAATGCAAGGCGTCTAATTTTTTGCGCGCTCCATGGTAATAATACCGAGTAAAAACGATGGTTCCAGAAGGAAATGACAATATATATTTTATTGATCATACAGTGCCTCAACATTTTTCTAATGAAATAACGTATGCACGAAGTGTAAGAGTGACACAAAACATTTTTTTATTAAAATTATCGGTACCACATAACTTCTGGCTGTACTCACAACGGAATCTCATTTATTTCAGTAACTGGGCAATATGTTTCCTTCAAATCTTATATATGATGCGAATAACCTTTTAAAGACTAGTTTCGACGAAAAGGAGTAAAATTTATTGAGGAATAAACGTTTTCCATTTATGGGTTAAGGTTCAATACATGCCGTCTCAAAGATTGACTTTCATCAAATATTATCTATAGAGATCATTCGCTCGAGATACCTGGTTATGTAATGGGGAATGAGTTGTGATTTGCACAACATATGTGCACAGCTATTCAAGTGCGAGTCGAGTAAATTAAGTCCTATTCTCACCTGAGGCTTACATACATCTGAGGTTCACGACCCTGTCCCGCAATTTGCTTAAGCAGCTTATGAGGAATACTCACTGTAATTGGGAGGGATTTGAGAGATCTCGCCACGCCTTCAAATTAGAATTAATGGCTGCGGTCTGCTCGAACGTGATGAGTTACAAATGTAGGCGGAGTTTCAAGTGCTCAGTATCACCTGCTGTGTGGTATATGAGCTTCACATACACCATCGAGTTTGTCATGAAATCTTTTACCGGAAAACTGTGCCTGTGCGGTAATTGCTGCCCCGGATATGTTCAAGGTCCTTCAAACTAAGCCCGCAAGTCATCACGGCAAAATTTGAGTATTCTTTGTTCTGATCCTATTTTTTCTTCTAAGAACTGCACAGAATTCTTATTTCCTGTAGAACTGCACGTGAATTTTGCGCTAGTTTCATAGTTACATATCTGTTAGCACTTGGTATTCCTCATTCAGGTATGCTCATTACCAGAGTTGACAAAGCTTTGAACTTCAAAAAATTCATCTCATTCTCTTCCAAACTGAATTAACAGTACGCCATGCTGCGACCAGCGATTATTGGAACCAATTTAAAAACCACAAAATAAAGGCAGGTAAAAACATACTAGTTTCAATTTGAAAGTATTCTTTTTCTAGAGCTTTCGAGCTAGACACCGCTCATCTTCAGTAGACTGTAAAAGAGGAACAATTTGTATATAAGTAATCGTATGACTATATTAGACTAGAATGGAACACGATTGCACAAGTTACTAGAGAACCCCGCTTAACCTAAAATGTTTAATGGCACAGAGGCATCACAACTATTCAATGTGGGCTTGCGGTAGTGAATTAAAATACTTTCTGATAGCTTAAGGTCAGCAGCGTTACATTTGGCTAAAATCTTGAAACTATTTCGATTTACAGGATGGTTACAAGTATATGAATGGTCCCGAATATTACTGTGAGGTGGGTTGGCTATGGGTCGATTAGTACGAGCAGACACACCCCTATGCTCAGCAATGCAATTCGACTGAGGTTCCCCCGAAATAAATCTATACGTGGAATAAATTTATGGTGCAATACGTAGTGGCACACAGTCGTCGCTCAACTGTGTTCAAGCACATTTTCCAACGGAATGTCATCTCTTCAAAGCAGGCCTAACCCTCAAACGTATCTTCCAATTACTCTTGCAATCAACATTGCAGAACGTGTCAGCTATTGCAGCTTTCATCTGACCAGAAATTCTGACAGCTTTCAATAAGATCTGATTGATTTCCTTTCTCCACGCAATAATGTCAGGCGACTTCTATTAGGCTTCAAAGCCGAGTTCAGTGAAGATTAGTTCCTCTCTGGACACAAAGGCGTCCTTGGGGAAACACTATTCACAGAAAGGACGCTTACTTCTGCAACATTTGAATAGAGATCACTATCATGGAATTCTGTCATCACACCCAGTAATAATCCCACTGGCGTGTGTTCAGGTTCACTACTGTAGAAACGCTTGTTTTGGCGTGCGACGCGTAAATTAAAGAGCCATTATTCTCGATGGAGAGGTCATGAGCAAGGAGAGAGTATTCGTTATTCTTCTTAGACATCACGTAAGTCACTTCTATCATTAACATATCTTATTTTACCAGTAAAATAAGGCCACTAGGGTCAATCGATGCAGTTATTGAGGTCTCTTTGCATGAGGTACCTCAGTGCAGTACAGTTCAGTTGCACGGTCCAGCATTAGCGGTTCCAGCAATACCGTCCCTAAACGTTGGTAGGAGAGAATACTTCTTCAGTTTTGTTCTCGAAAGCAGTAAACATTTCTTTAACTAGGTGTGCGAGTTATACCTTCCTTGTATTACCGCATACATCAGAAACGCTGCAAAATTTGTATTCTCATGCTCATTCAAACCTAATTTTTGTACGCAGGATATATGAGAAAAAATTTCCGCTGTAGAACATGTACAGATTTCATAAAAGTGATCAATGTTTCTGACAAAAATAAATAACTTGTAGTACCATGGCTACTTCTCCAATTCCTTGAACCTATAGAAATATTTTAAAACCTTGAATTTCCGATTGAAAAATAAGTTCGACTGTAGAGTAACATTGTCTTCCCTAGACTTTCATACAGAAAGCAATTTTTTATGTACAAATGCATCGTAAAATTCTACCTACATTTAATCTTTAATGAGGAATATTTAGACGTAAAATATCCTTTATTGAAGTTTCAATTCCAAATTAGAAGCCAAATTGAAATTTAAAATACATGACCCATATAAAACATTACATACTTTAGGAGGCACTTAAGAGAAAATAGAGTGCTCAAAAACACTAACGCTAATCTAACGCTCACTAATCTTCCGCACTAAAGTCAACAGGTATGGCATTAACACGATTATGAAGAAAGAAATCTATTCGTTATCTCCTTAGCTTACTTTCACACGGGAGTTACCAAAGTATGCTGAGGTGCCATGTTTTCATTTATAATATCATTAAGGAGATGGTTTAAATAAGCAATTAATGTCCCGAGGCAGTCGTTTAAACCTATTGTTTGTTTCTGCATGACTGAATTTAGAAAAAAAGCATTAGCATGCGACTGCCCCAACGTTTCATTTATAAAATTTTCAAGTTTATATTAATTACGGCTCTCACATTCATTGCCTAAGGGTCTGCCAGAATTATACCAATACAAGTTTCGTCAGGCTTCTCAATGAAAAGGAATGAATAAAATTTTTGTTCATGAAATTACAAGTACAGGATACCCCAACAATAATGAAAAGGATTTATTCTATGTGGCCTCCGTTATTATTTATAACATCGTTAAGGCATGTTCAGAAAGTTTTAAAGCCGGCACGTAGCATATTTTGTGAGATGAGAGCCCTTATCGACGCAGTTTAGTTTTCAGATCATCGAGCGATGCACGAGAGAATCTGAAGACTGTATCGCCCCCGCTATATTATTACCCCGCTATATTATTCGAGAACATTCAGCGTGCCTATATAAGCGGTGCCG
>VOMN01120849.1:0-15465 GCA_014899125.1 Orchestia grillus
AATGCAACTCAAAGTTTCTGAAGAAGTGTTCCCCAGTGTTATTCACTTAAAGAATGTGAAGGTGCCAATGACATATGTGGTTAGTTATTGCATGAATAGAGAAGAGAGTAATTTTTTAAGAATTTTGATGTTTTGGGAATCAACGGGTAGCACCTTGGTCAGAAATCACAGTCTGTTGAAAACAGAATTGTTATTGAGATTGAATAGATAAAGGTCATAAAACAAGTACCTACTGAATGACTGTAACGGTAATAAAATTGTGTGCCAGAAACCGACTTGGATAGATATAGACCTGATCTTGCATCTTTAAATTTTTTGCTAGTCTGCTAGTGTAGCCCCGAAAGCGAAAAACTGAGAATTGTCCAATAATATGTACGAGTGATGCCATACGCACCACAAGCGGGTGTTACGGTGCTTTCTGTGGTCGATTTCCATGAGCCGCGACCACTGCAATGGGACAGAGCGTGCCTGTACAAATTTTTTTATTGACTCTGAAGTGAAACTGCTCAGTAGAGCGTAAACGTGCTCTATTGAAAGATCAGTAAATTACTGCCAGAAGTCAGAACTGTCAAATTTATTTTGAACTTCAGGGCATTATGATCTGACAGAAATAGAGAGTCTACGAATATACTTGAAACACATTACTCCTGGTAATTCTAACGGTAATTACTGAGAATTACCATTGCTTTTAGTAATTCTAACTTTTCAGCTTTGTAGCAGCCAGAATGAACGGGAGCCCGGAATTTTAGAGTCCCTTTACATATTTGCGAAAACCACAATCGAACAACGATCGGAGCTCTGTGACAGTACACGCTGCTCCAACCTCCTAACACAGCTGCGTGTATGTGGGTGGGTTTGTGTCGTGGTGTGTCCCGGTGTGTGTGTTGGTATATGTGCGGGTGTGTGTAAGCATAGGGTGATACAAAACTGCGTGAAGCGTGAAAGAAGAATAGATTGCGTTTGGGATTTAGATTTTTATAAACGATGTGTTTTTTTATTTTAGTGATCGTTTCTAGAGTTTCAGATTTTTAAGTGTTACTTCTGTGATTGTTTTCAGCACTGATGATTCAAGCTTAACATTCCGAAACGTATGCAAAAGAATTTTAATGAAAGATGTTCCCAATTTCGTTGGTTCTTCTTTTTATCTTGAAAATTAGGTTCCTCGGAAAGCCACCTATTAGTACTACATTGTTTCTTGTGTTATGACCAGCTCCAGTGTCGCGGCACTCATCCGGTATTTGATCAGGGGTGTTTTCCTGCAACTGATTATCCACGATCATGCATTTTTGCTAGTTTTAATGTGGTGACTAGCCTGGTTCTTGATGCTGCGCCGCTACTTACCGTGTTATGTGATGGTCATTCTCGTCTTATTCATCCTCCGAGAGCAAGTGCAGTGCGATGTCTAGTGACAGTCCAGCTTGTCAAATATTTGTTAACATCATGCGTTCTATCGATCTCAAGCCAGGCTATCCTATTGCGGACGATCTATGTCACGCCCCTTGCTCTGCCAACTATATTCCTGGGCTTTGATGCCCTTTCCCTCGATTAACTTTATTTGATTACAGACTTGCTTCCTTTTTTGGTTAATGCGGTGGACAAGTATTCAATTGTCTTACGGAGGATTTAATTTAATTTGTTGTATATTCTTTGGTGGATTCATCTGGTGTTGATTCCATTGCACGTATTGATCTTATGTTTTTTATAATATTTTCCTTGGCTTACAGATAGAAGAGCAGAGGCGCCGGCAGGAAGAGGAGCGAAGAACTCGAGAGACGATGTTTAAAGAAGGTCAGAGGGAGCTGGAAGAGGCTTTGCGTAGCGAGGACCCACGTGATCGTTACAGACGAGAACGCGACCGAGAATCCAAAGAAGATATTGAATCTGAGAAGAAAAAACAGCTCGCTCGAGACGCCATCAACGAACGTTACCTCGGTATCGTCAAGAAAAAACGTCGCGTGCGTCGCCTCAATGATCGAAAGTTCGTTTTTGACTGGGATGCGACCGAGGACACTTCTGTTGACTACAACGAGCTTTACATCGCGAAGCACGATGTACATTTCTTTGGGCGCGGTCATTTTGGGGGACTCGATGTCAAGGATCAGAAAAAGCAGCAGTCAAGGTTCTATTCCGCGTATTTGGAAAAACGGCGAACGCAGGAAGAGAAAGATCAAGAGGGTGTACGACTCAAGAAAGAACAGAAACGTGAAGACAAACAGAAGTTCGACGACAGACACTGGAGCGAAAAGGCTGTTGAGCAAATGACTGAAAGAGATTGGAGGATTTTCAGAGAAGATTACAACATTTCCATTAAAGGAGGTCGTATTCCTAACCCCATTAGAAGTTTCGCCGAATCAGCCATCAAGAAAGATATCTTGGATGTTATCGAAAAGGTTGGGTATACCGAGCCTACGCCTATTCAGCGCCAGGCAATTCCGATCGGTTTGCAAAATCGCGACATTATTGGTGTTGCTGAAACTGGTTCTGGTAAAACTCTCGCTTTCCTCATCCCGCTGCTTGTTTGGATTCAGTCTCTACCCAAACTCGCGAGACTTGAGGATGCCGACCAAGGTCCTTATGCTCTTGTACTCGCCCCTACTCGAGAGCTCGCCAACCAAATTGAAGAAGAGAGTAACAAATTTGGTGTCCCTCTTGGCATCCGGACTTGTTCAGTTATTGGTGGTCTCTCCAGGGAAGAGCAAGGCATGAAGCTTCGCATGGGTTGTGAAATAGTCATAGCAACACCCGGTCGTCTCGTTGACGTACTCGAAAATAGGTACTTGGTACTCAATCAGTGCACATACGTTGTATTTGACGAGGCTGACAAAATGATTGACATGGGTTTCGAACCTGACGTTCAAAAAATCCTCAATTTTATGCCTGTCACCAATGAAAAACCTGACACTGATGATGCTGAAAATGAAGACACGTTGAAGAAGAATTTCCTCTCGAAACACAAATATCGACAGACCGTCATGTTTACTGCCACTATGCCCCCGGCGGTCGAGCGTTTAGCACGCAAATATCTGAGACGACCGGCGACGGTGTACATCGGTTCGGTTGGTAAGCCCGTTGAACGAGTGGAGCAGATCGTGTACATGGTGTCTGAGCAAGAGAAACGTAAGAAGCTACTCAACATTTTGCAACGCGGCATCACTCCGCCTATTCTCATTTTCGTCAACCAAAAGAAGGGCGCAGATGTGTTGTGTCGTGGTTTAGAGAAGCTTGGCTTCAATGCCACAACTCTTCACGGAGGTAAAGGACAGGAACAGCGTGAGAGTGCACTCGCAAGTCTCAAGGCTGGTGCCAAAGACATACTTGTAGCTACAGACGTTGCTGGCCGTGGTATTGACATCAAAGACGTGTCCTTGGTCATTAACTACGATATGACTAAGAATATTGAAGACTACACTCACAGAATTGGTCGAACTGGTCGTGCTGGCAAACATGGAAGGGCTATATCGTTCCTCACTAAAGAAGACTCTGGCGTGTTCTACGACCTCAAACAAACTCTCCTGAGTTCCCCTGTGTCGTCGTGCCCTCCAGAACTCGCCAACCATCACGACGCACAGCACAAGCCAGGCACTGTCATGACCAAGAAACGACGAGAAGAGAAAATTTTTGCGTAAAATGTATGATATACGAACGTCCGAGGCAGAAGTTCATGTTTTCGTTCTTACTCTAATAGTTTATTTACAATTGGAAACGATTTGGTTGTGTATATAGTAAATTTGAGTTAGATTCTGCGTTAACTTAATGCACTTTAACAGAGAATGAGAGTCTAATTAGATCACATGCCAGACCGCTTCAAAGTTGCCGTTAGGCCGATGCCTGTTTGCTAAGAAGCGGAATGATGGTGGATTGCTTTGTTGAATTCATTCCTCGTTTTGACTTACTAAGGGCCGAATGAATGTTGCGTATACCATTGGGTAAGACATGTCAGCTCAGTTGCTATAGTGCAGTTCTTTAGTATGAAATAATAACGTGCATTTTCAATGGCTTGTACGTCAGATGTCCACTTGCATAACATCCAAGCTCGCCGTAGCGCGAGTCTATCTGGTAAGATTTCGTCTCGTACGTTATGTCCGTGAGATATGCTGATTAAATGAAATCGAGGGATGGACTCGTTCCCCTTTCGGATGTTATATTTACGTTCGTGTTGCTCATCAGTCGAACGTAAGGGCGCTTCGCATTGGTCTTGTGACTTACTTTGAAACGCTAGTGTGAAGTGTTTCGCATTTCAATTGTTATTAAGTGTTCCATTCTCATGTCTTAAATGTAGTGTTTGCCACTTGTATTGATAATACGTCTTCTATTTCCTTATGTCTAATCTCATGAACAATAGGATTCTGAAATCAAAATGGCTAATAGTGGGAATTTCATTTGCGTCCCTACCATTAGACGAGTCTTTTTTACATTTATTGCTGGCCTGAATATTTCGTGTGTCTTCTGTGTTGCTGAAGAAACTAGTTCCAAAATTAATTGTGTAGGTCTCTAAATAAATGAATATATTTTATTTTCCTTCGTACAGAAGAACGCTCGACTTAAAATGAATCTGAGGAGCGGTACGCGTTTCAGGTATCGCATCAGTAATTTGACTTCATAAAATTTCTTAAAACGAGGCTAATGGCATATGTATGTAGTCTTCGTATAAAATTTATCCATGTTATTTCTCGAAACAAAACTGGTCATGTAATGTAGTACAGTTCCGTGGCTCGATATTTTTACTTATATAATGGCTCTATGAAAGTAGCAATGATTCAATAAGTTTTCACCGACTCCTATGCTGTCTCGAAAGGGATCACTCGCTTGGAATTGAATCGAAACATTCAACGCTGGTCCCTTTGTCAAGACAAGACTTGTTCTAACCACCAGCAAATATGTACACGTAGTGTCCGCCCCTTTAGATGAAGTTACGAGTGTAACATAAATCTAAATATAGGCTTCCATAATGCGCATCATTGTACAGGGAAGATATATGACCATTGTTTTTAGTGACTTTCTTTATTGGTCTTCCTGGGGCCTTTCTTAACGTAGGTCCAGCCTTCTACTTCCATTTTTTCTTGCTCGGTAAGCTCCTTCACTTCCTCGTCAGAGTCTTCGCCTGACGACTCGTCGTCATTGGTGTTGTTGAGGATGCTTGTCACCACGCTCAAGCCAACCTGCGGTAACGAACGAAAATGAAGCTAGACGACACCTAACAAATACAAACATGCGTATATCAGTCACTTACTACACTTCACCACCATTAGTTCGTTTTGTGAACTGAGGCCTCAAACACTGTGGTATAACTTTATTACATCAAAGTTAGAAGAAGTTGAACTAGAAGTAGCTTGTGTGCGAGATTCACTAGTGCATTAGTTTTTACAAGTTTGACTACTGCATGATTGGTCGGAACGGGAAATGAAACTCCATAAAAATATTTTCTTTTCGAGACATTGAGCCGGAGACCGATTCGCTACCGCACGCTTTGGCCCGAGTATTTTAGGTATTCCCAATACGTGGCTAAATATACACGAATAACTGTGACAGACAACTTACAACCCACCTGTGAGGTCATTCTGCCACAAATAAATAGCACCGTTGTCGGAAATATTTCAATTCAATTTTCAAATTTGTATTTTTCGATGGACTTCTAACGCGTTATACAAGCATGTTTACACGAGTTATTGCGAGAAACAATATGCAAGCCAAAAACTCATTGAAACGTTTTCATATATACTTTTAATACGACAGCTTTCATTACACTAAATTTGCATGAACTTTTAGATATCCTCTCGCTTTTCAGCGTTCATAACCTTTATTATTAGATTTAAAGTGCTTAAACCCAACAGTTATTTTAGTCAAGCCAACTTCTTCCATCACGTTCATACAAAAATCAAAATTTCTCTCATTACATGTCCATTATTTTTGCTCTCTATCGTTCAATCTAGATGCATTTTTTATTTCTGCTTTCATACTAGGTCACGAAAATCCTGAAAAAATAGTCAGACTGAGCAGCGCGCACACACACACAGCCCAAACTCTACCACTGGATAGCAGTTTCAGCCTAATCCAGTGATTTTAGTTCCCCACTTGAGAAAGTTACGCTTTCTTGCATATGAAGTACAGAAAATTAAACCAGTAACCGTAACACAAATGGCACAATGGGGCGAGAATGGCACCCTTGCAACAAAATCAAGTCATGCTGCACCGTGCGCTACTGACAACAAAGGCCAGCAAATCTACTCACATCAGTGTTGTCTGCCTCGGTCTGTACGGTGAAGAGCGAAGGGTTGTAGGACGGCAACTTGCTCATCTCGGATTGGACGGCGTCAAAATCTTTTCTTCGCAGTAAGTTGTACACCTTGCACAAAAACTCTCCAATCTGGAACAAACACACTATTAAGTATTTGTCTCCGTTTAAAAATTGCAGGTAACAAATGAGGATGAATAAAACTATACTCCAACCAGCGATAATAGCTTTGTAATAAATCGAATGATTTCTCAATTTCTGATTTTTTTTACAGAAAATCTGGCAAGTTACTATAGCAAGGTGTGCAAAATTAGGATCTTGAATCAAAAGTTATATTTAAAGATAAACACATTTATTCAAATAATTGATTTTCTACCGGCCGGAGGTAACAACTTTTCAATTAAAACAGCCAAAGTTTTGTCTTTATTCGTGCAATAAGAAATAAACCGGCAAAATAAGAAACTATTCAGACTGTGCTTTACAAATAGTTGCAATAACACAACAACGTTTATTGAACATCAACTACCCACGGGATGGTAATGAGTTTTATCACATCAAAGTGTTTCGTATTCTTGTAATCAGTCAATTTGGTCGTAGGGCTACGTTTGACTGCCCTTACTACAGTATTGATGGTTTCCAAAAGGCTGTTTTCGACGAAAATTGACTTTCATCGGCAAAAACATCTCGTTTGATTATAACCTAAAAGTTTTAAATAGGATGAAAATGACGGACAGATCATTGAATTTTCCCACTGGATGTCTACAATGCTAAAAATGTGCGAGTGGCTTAAGCAGAGTGTTGTCATGCATAAAAACGGAAGTCCCGTAGTTACGAAAGAGGTATGTCATCTAATCAAGGCATCGTAGTTTCTCTCAGGAGACTGCAATAGGCAACAGATATCAAATTTACACCTCCAGGTACTCTAACAGGACCAACAAGTGAAGTCAATCCCCATAATGCTTGCTCTTACCATTACTCCACCCTATTTTGACGAGGTAATGACGCTCTTCCCAAAAATTAACCCAACCATCAGCTCAGCCTTTTGGTCCATCAAGGGTCACCTGAGTCTCGTCAATGAAAAGAATAAGAATTATGTCCGTACTTATATTTTCTTGTCCATTTTATCTTTAAACTTCTATTTCTTGCCATGAAAGAAGGATTGTTCACCAGAACTTTCACAGAAGATATCCCTAGAATGGCATTCCTTGTCGATTTTGGTACGTCAGGACGACTACCTGCTGTGAAAATAGACTTATTGATTGTCCTGATCTTCTACATAGTTGACCACTAATATACACACTTCAAAACCCTGTCAGTAACAGTCTTGTTAATTATCAGCATCTTATCGTCTCTTCCTCGGTGACGGGTTCACCTAGAATCTTTTAATGGTCGACATGACGACCAATTCCATGAGCATTAGCATCAGAGGGCAGGCAACTTCAATAGATTCCTTGAATATAGCTTTTTTGTCTTTGTCAGGGCTTTTTGATTCCATTGCTATGGTCTATAAAAAATATGTTATCGCCGGTAACTCGTAAAACAAAAAAGTATAAATGATAGCGAATAACGAACAGCACAACATTAACAAACAATGATGCTGTCCTAAAGTGCCAGATTTTCTGTGTGCAAAATTTCGGAAATTGAGAAAATGTTATCTCTATAGCCAGGCCATTGCCGCTGGCCTGAGTGTCAAAAACTTCGGGATACAGGAAAATCACTCGCTTGAATACAGAGTAAAGCCATACCTAACACAATAAAATGAATAAATTGAAATAGTTTTTGTGTTAATGGGACAATTTCGTGGTAGCTTAAGAACTTTGATGATAGCTGTTTGTCCTACAGGACCGAGCTCGGTAGATGAGTCACTTTCAATAAATTCCAAGATCAGAACAGCTGAATCAGTT
Source organism: Orchestia grillus (assembly GCA_014899125.1). NCBI lineage: Eukaryota > Metazoa > Arthropoda > Malacostraca > Amphipoda > Talitridae > Orchestia > Orchestia grillus. The sequence goes on from VOMN01120849.1 coordinate 8,137, forward strand.
ATATGATAAATAAGAAATTAACTAACTTCCACACCAAAGCCACGCAGTCTGAGGTATTAACCTATCGAGAAGACCAAGCGCTACAACGCTAGCAAAACAGCTGCTATACTCGCATACCGGTGCTACATTTGTAATGATTAGTATAGAAACTATGTTATCCTCTAAGTGTCATTTTAAAAAATATAAGTAAATTTTATTTTCATTGGAATCTAGAAGAATTTCTACGTTTCAGCATTCACAAACAACCCCTGCTAATAATATACCCCTACCCCGACTCACGAGCTTATCGGAGCCGTCGCACACATCGACGTGTAGTTCTTCTTCCATGATGTCGCACAATGCATCGGCAACTTCATCTGGACGTAGATCAGCTGTAAACACATGTCGTCGTAAAAATAGAGTGAATCACAACTGGCAAATTTAAGCTATGGGACTGTACATTTTTCATGGGCGAGCATCAAAGGGTGGACAATCTTGCATCTATATAGGTGGCCCAACAAACTTAACCAGCAGTTCCTTGCACAAAACACAGAACTTCCAGTTGAGGAAAAACACTTCCTACAAAGAAAAATTACAAAGATATCAGTTAAATCATTGAGATCTTTCAACTTGCTTGATTCTCCTAAGGCCAATAAATGCACTGAGGCAATCTGTGGAAGTCAAATGTGGAAAAATTTGAATTGCAACAGAATTCTACGCAGATTAAGGCAGCATAAATTAAGCAGTAACAATAACTAGAGAAGTGATGAGGAGAAATAAAACATGAATAAAAGATTTATGTAGTCAGGAGAAGAAATTCAGCTTTCTCAAGGTTCTCTGAACATATCACACAGCTCAATATGAGTTAGTATATCACACAGACTGTACTGCACAGTTCAACATATCAACTGGAGCATCTTGAACTCACCATTCTCTGTAAAGAATTGCTCGATGGCCCCCACCATCCACTCGGCAATTTCTCTGCTCTTCAAACCTCCTGCATGCTGGTCGACAGCAAACTGTAAAATTAGACATCAGCATTAATCTCTGTGTCAACTCAACTCAACACAAGTCTAAAATGTGTACAAGCCAAAATGACTTCTCAAATCAAACTGAACTTGACACAATTCTATCAAAAATAATGAAGTCAAACCAAAATATTTATCAAGAATAAAAGAAAATAACACAAATTGCTTTTGTATTATATATATGTATTGCATTACATGTATATATTGTCTGCAATATAATTTTTAAAAATGAATTACATTTCCATTCAAAATTCTACAACTACATTATCCACATTTTTTATATTACTTAAACAATTCTACAAAAACTGGTTTTCTAGAAAGGTAACTTGAAAACAACTCCCACTGGCCAGCCAGTACTCACATACCTACAGCTGCATATTAACATGTCTAATTAACATATAGCTTCAGCACATAGCTTTACCATTTTGTAGGATAGAAGAAAGGTTATTGACTTAGAAATTAATGAGACAGTGAGTCACAATTTACAGTTTCTATTTCCAATGTTGAACTATAACCCATTTTCTAACTTCATAGTCTAAAATTACAAAAGACTTCAAGTAACCAAATTTTTACTGTTGTTTAATTCTGTGCCAGGCAAACTAACAGAGTTTTTTGTGTACAGTAATCTTTCGGCTATCCCAGGTGTTGCATTCCAGAACCCTCTCCACAATAGGTAGAAATAAGAAAAGAAAAAACAGCATTGGCTAAAGCAGGCATAGGCAAACAGCCCACAGGGCCTGCTAGATGGCCAAATGTGGCCATCCAATATTGTATATTGAATTTATTAATGGAAATAATCTGCATTTTCATTTGATAACTTTATTTTATCCATTTTAAATATAAATTACAGCCCAATAAAACTGCTATTTTTTAATAAAATCCTTGCAGTAAAAGCTTTGCCATTCCCCTCCCCCTGCTTAAGAAAATTCCTCCTAGATATTTTAAAATATTTTTACATATTAAAGCTCTAACAAAACCTCTATGCCCTAATTAACTTTTTCTACACTGAGGCTGCACTCATTACATCAACCAGCATCAGGATACTGAACAATAGGCTTTCATTGGTCATCTTTTTTTCAATCTTCTAATAGTGCACATTTACAAGTTAAAAAGCACCTGCAAATTCTAAGCCCAATTTTGGTCAGCTACAGAGAATGGCAGATGTACAGAGGTGCCGCAATATTAATTTATAATTTATTTTTATAAATGTGCAATGCCTTGAGGCCATGCAAGGTGAAGCACAATAGAGCAAGGAATTACGATACCAGGCCACTCCAAAACATTACTTCAATGCCAAGGAGTTAATGCTTTTAAAAGCAAAGCTAATTTCTACTTTCACATACTTATTTAAGCTAAGGAACTGAAGAAATACATCACTTGAAACAGTCATGTTACCATGAAATTTATGTTATTACACTGATACAATTATAATTATCCAATGGTAATGAGATGTCATGGTGTGATTAATGCCTTCATATTTTTTTTGCAGAACTATAAAACAAACAACAAAACAACACCAAAGATATGAATAGAAATGCATGAAGGAATCCCAAGCCACTATTACTACCGACAACAAGAAAAAAACAAGACGTAGAGCAAAGAGATAAATATGGAATAAGGAAAACATGAAATCCTACACAAAGAAATAACTAGCTCACAGCTACCTTGAAATTAACAAATCCAATAGGTTTGAAGACAATAGAACAATCCCCATTACTACAAATAAGGAAAAGATGATATACAGAGTGATGCATAAAAAAGGAAACCCAATTGACTGTAAGCCAACATGTATCTAGGATTTGTATCATGAATACCAATATTTTTATAGTAGGATTTTAGGAATAACAACTTAGATTTTAGGAAAAATGTTGTTATTCATGATACAAATGCTAGATAAATGTTGGCTTACAGTCAATTGGGTTTCCTTTTTTTTTGCGTCACCCTGTATAACACAGAGTTACAGTACCACACCTTGCCCACACCACCTCAAATCTGAAACAAGGGACTAGGTGTTGTCTCATTCAAAGGATAGCAATGAAATACTACATACAATATCATAGCTTTTGCACAATTCTTGAAAATGATATTTGCCTATAGAAAAATTAGTAAAACACTGCAAACTACTTACCAAACATACCTAACTGGAATGTTTTGAACCATCAAGCAAGCAAAGAGTAAATTATCTAACCCTATTAAAGTGAGCTTGCCAAATTCTTCTTAGTTATAAATAAATACTAGACAACACGTGACCCGTTGGGTCAAATTTTTTTCATCAAAATCAAACCGTATCCAGAAATATATCCTATGCAGTTCAGTTAGTATCCACACTACAGGATTAAACAAAGAATATAAATGTAGAATATCTCAAAGCCGACAAACAAACTATTCTGCCCTCTTTCTCATTGCCGTATCTACTTTATTAACTTGCCCAACTTAAATTCCTCTCTTTTACATGACATGAGTGTATATTTTCTCTTCTGTGTGCAGTTTCAAGCAAACAAGCAAGATGACTAGAGTTTTAGTATTATACTAGACAACACGTGACCCATAGGGTCAAATAGAATTTATAACAATTAAACCCTATCCAGAAATATATCCTATGCAGTTAAAGGTGATATCCACAATACAAAACTAAACAGAGTATAAATTTTGAATATCCCAGATCCGACAGACAAACGTGCGCATGGGTTCAAGCGAGCAAACAAGCAAGACAACCAGAGTTTCAGTAGTATATAGATAGATATGAACGAGATCAAGAAGCACAAGAGAAGCATGATCAACTAGTAGGTACCCTAGTTGTAGTTGTAGTCGTGGTGAAAGCAGCGCTTCAGAAACTCAGTCTATCTTGCACCGAAAGAGTAGGGACCATTTAATATGGACTTAGGAGAATGGGGATTCTATGCACAGGGTGTGTTCCCCCACAAGATCCCCTGCCCATAGAAACAGCAATTCAAGAAGGAAGAGCAAGAAAAGACAAATAAGAAATAGCAAAGAAGGAATGAGAATGGAAGGAAGCAAAGTGGGCACAAAACAGAAGTCCCGAAGGCCTATCTAAAGCTGAGGTGGTACCCTAGCAGTACTCCCCTGGAGGCGCTAGTCCCCATAGCATAGGATAGGCAAACTTAACTAACCTAACTCTATTTGCCTATGGCCTATCCTATGCCCCCTGAGGGGGTAGGTACCCTAACCATCAATTTAATTTCTTATATGGAAATTTCTATGTATAATCATACTTCAGCTAAAGCTTTGATAAATAAAATTCATCTGATACTTTGAAACTAGCATATACAAGTATTTCACTTCATTGACAGGATGAGAGCAATAACTAAGGTATTTCATTGCTGCTGCTTCATCATCGATAATAGCACTCAAGACACTGCAAGGATGTCGCATCCATCTGCATTTTGCACCATTTGAAAAATTACACTGTAAAGGCCCTATCACATCAGTAAACTTTAATTGGCAAAATACAAAGAAAATTTGGTAGTGAGTTTGTGGATGCAACTACGCAAGCTGTCAGTCAAGTAAACATTCTCATGAGAGGTAATTTAGCTGTTCCGTCAGGTCTAAGCCAGGTAAACAAAGATTGTTTTCTTAATTAAGCATTATCATCACCACAGCTGCTCCCTAAGCAAACAAAATGCATAAAATGAATTGACTCTTAGTCTGGAGCAAGGAATGGCTGAAATACCAACAGAAGAAATGCAGCTACGGACGGGCGATGCATCGTCTGTACTTTACACTCCCTGAGCAGATGCTGCTACCCTGGACATTATTGCAGCTCATTAACAAGTGATAAACAAGTTTCCTAACTTGCACTAGAACACAGACAGCAAATAATTGCCAAGTAAAAAATAAATTTTGCTCTTTGCAGAAAAATTTACACTTTGCCCAAGAAAGTTAGCTCATGTAATAGGGCTTCAAGTGTACAACAGCATTACTTAGAATCAGAGCTTAGGCAAGTATGCAAGAAAGCACAAACAATCATTATCATTGATCAACCTATTTGCTCATTGAAATATAACCTACAAAATTCATCCTGTTTAAAATAATTCCTCTATACATTATACACACAATAAAAACTGTTTTTGTCTCTGGATCAGGATAATATGATTTTATAGAAGTATGAAAAGATGATGAATAATATTTTTATTGGTAGTTGCCAGTATGTTATAAACAGAGCTGGGCAGCGCTACTTTGAAATGTAGCAGCCGCTACATTTCAAAGTAGTGCTGCCCACCTCTGGTTATAAATGAAATAGCTAGATAAAAGTGTTCTTATGGCCAAACCCAAAATCCTAGTACTTAAGCCTCATTTCTCATTTAAGAATGTCTAACCAGACAACTATGCATTAAAAAAAAGATTAAATACATATACTTAGTAGTAATATCAAATAATAAAAAGCTGGTGATTTTAATTTCATCATGAAAGAAAAATAAATAAGCTTACCTGCAAAGCATCCCATCCTCTGAATGCTGCTCTGATTGCTTGCTCAAATGTTAACGCAGAGGCATCCATTTTAATAACTGAAACAAAAGAAAGACAATTTCGTTTCATTATTTCACATCTTTACATGCTGCATAAGGAAATATTTTTCTATGACAGCAGCAACATATATGAAAAACTGACAAAGGTAAGAAGGTCACATTACAAAATTGCGCACATAATATAATCTGAAACGAAATAGCCATTTAATTCATCTTAAATAGACTGAATCAATACTACTTGAGGTCAAAATCAGGTTACACATTTTAAATTCTCATTTATAATTGGTCATGAATATTACACATTAAGCCAATAGCACAAGGCATGTTCTTCATGAGGGGTTGCACCACACTTGACATGCAGACATCAGAAAGGTACAATTTTTTTCTTGTATTGAGGATTGCATTCATAAATTCAAATTGTCTGGGTTAATCATACATGAATAGGGTTGTGCAAATCACCCTATCATGCAAATTATCCTAGATGATGTATTCAAATTCAAGCTGGCAATCAGAAAAGTAGATTGTTAGATCTATTGCAGAAGTAGTTCCTCCTCTTTGGCAGTAGAAATGTGTTGACCTGAATTGCAGAGCATGATACCACGCAGCAGAAGCAGACATTCTAAGAGTATTTACCCAGAGTATTAACTATGCAAGGCCCCCCCCTCCCATGTGTTTTGGGCATTAGGTTGGTTGGGATTATATTAAGAAGACAAACCATAACTAAATCCTGTTTCATATTGTTTATTCTATGATTAATTGCTCCCGAAAGGAATGAATTATTACACTCACTAAAATACACCATCAAGGTTATTTCAGAAATGAAATTAACTACCATAGGTAACGAAATGCACACATTTTTTAGCAACTATTGAAGAAATGTAAAATAATAACATTTAATACATTGAGGAGACAAGCTCCGAGATGTTATGAAAGCTGTAACACACAACGCAAATGAATGCTATCGATAACATCAAGCCCCACTACTAAGATATTTAAATTACTGGCTTTACTTACGTTCATCCAAACACTGAAAGAGCGAGAAGAACTTGAACTTCAGCAGACAAATCTACACCTTCTGAAACGCAACACGTGAACTCCGCAGTCTGCTCAGTGCAAACTCTGCTTACTTCGGTCTGGAAGCACGGAATTTATACAATAGTGCTATCGACGCATTTTAAAATTTTTATATTGGCTCAGTAGTTCGATGATATAATAAATGCTGAATATACATAACAGCAACACGTGGTTACCAAAAATATTTTTGATTTTAATAATTTCTAAGTTAATGCCTCACAAAAACTACAACACGTAAAAAAAAAAAATAGAGGATCTACATGAGTAATTATATATAGATTAAAAAACCTTACTGTGATGGACAAAACGTTTTTATTGAGTTTTCAATATAAAACAATATTTTTTATATATCTGTGATACCAGAAAAATGTCATGACTGCACGTGTCCTACGACTGATGAAAAAAAAATCGTTTATTCCGAAGTCGGTCACATACAAAGTATATATCTTCCAGTCTTTCAATTAGTAAAATTCCAGCCTTAAAATTAAAAGATGAAAGTCTCGATGGAACTTCTAATTGGGATTTGCACGACAGCAATCCAAATAATACGGGTGGAGGTCACGTTGAACTTCAGATCGTGATTCTAAATTTGCTCCTAAGCACGAAAAGTTAAGCGTGATAATATATCTTAATTTAATAATTACAGTACAAAGATGATATATTGTAACCAAGCTTCTGCAAGCAGTAGTATGACCTTTCCAGTCAGCCAATTTCGAAGTAGGATACTGATAAAAGGCCAGTAACGTAACTAAAAACTTTCG
>VOMN01120851.1:0-10273 GCA_014899125.1 Orchestia grillus
TTATTGCACCTGTCATGCAGCCTGGCTGTTTTTATGAGTAAACAATGGTTGGAATTAGTGGAAATTTAAAGTAATAGAGCAGCCATTGGTTGAAGAGCTGCGTGATGGATGTGAGAGCGTGTGCGCAGCAGCTGTGTGGGATGGGCCATGTCCCTGTATCGGCCCTGCTGACGGGGAGGCGGCCGGCTGGTCTGGTGCTAGGGCTAGTTACGGCTTGTCTGGCACTAGGGGCTAGTTACGGCTTGTCTGGTGTTAGGGGCTAGTTACGGCTTGTCTGGCACTAGGGGCTAGTTACGGCTTGTCTGGTGCTAGGAGCTAGTTACGGCTTATTTGGTTCTAGTTGTTAGTTATTAATTGTCTGTCACTGGAAATGAGGTACTAGTATTAGAACACCACGAAAGTCTTTACACTACTAATAATATAAAAAAGTTATCGTTGGCAATTCATTTTCAATTACAATACTTCACACTTTTAGCCCCTAACCTACTTCTCTGTTGCCTCAACTTTGTGAATTATCTCAGCGTTCTAATTACACGTTTTCTTCATCACATTGAATATCAGCATTGCCTAACTTACGCAACCGATTGACCAACATAATGACTTCCCCCTGAGCGAACCATGCCGCAGTGCCGCCGCCCCCCACCCACAGCCGCCTGCACGCGCCGCCACCAGGATCCTCTTGCATGAGGTGTCGAGCAAACAGCCCCACCGCTACTACAGTAACAATGGTGTGCCAATAAACACTCATTGATACATTCTGGCATAGCCCGTCACAGCCGCAGCTTTCTCCCGCTATCGACAGAGGACTATTAGCATTACCCAAGCTCCCGCTGGTCGGCGGCTGGTGGAGAGGTTTGTCGTCGGCATCGCACATTCGGGGCCGTTACGGGGAGCAGTCTGCCGAGCCGCGTCTGAGGCGTGAACCTGCGTTCACCTTCCCTGGGAACTTGGCAATCACGAAATGTTGATGATGAGCTCCAGGACCTGCCAATAGACGTAGGCGCGGTTGCTGCTGATGGGGTTAGTGGAGGTGGGGATCCGTTATGGCAAGCGCTGTCGCCATCTCCAGATGGGCAGTTGCAGCAGCGCTGCTACGAGTGTTACTCCGGCTCTCTTTGGCCTCCGCGCTGCTCGTAAATAAGGTTTCGTGCTTTGCTCTCATGCATTCTTTGTTGTCGGTTTTATGCACTGCGCCCCTCAGTGTAGTCTATGCTTATCTCCTGGAGGGCTTGGGAAATAATTACGCAATGCCAGCAATTACGTGTACAAACTTCACCAGTGAGGTACTGAAAAGCAACGTGCCGAGTTTGCTGGCGCATTAGACGCAGATGTTATCAGGTTCCACAGCTGTCATTACTCACTTTTTCTTTGCTGTTTCTGGGTCAGCACGTAGAGTAAAAAGTTTTTGACACAGTGGGATTTTAAATCTTAACGTAAAAAATACTTGCTTCTGCAAAGAATAGTAAGTTCTGGATTACAACAAATTTTCATATGTTCTAATAAACGTTGTCTATCCGTGTTAGAAAGGAAATTTTGAAATGTAAAATCGTTGTTCAAAAAACTGTTAAAACCAAAAAGGATAAATCACCCTGTGCAAAAGTATTAACATAATTTAAAACTACAACGACGAAATTATAACAATAAAGTAAGGGTTCCATAATGACCTACTTTCAAACTAGCTGTAGTAGTTGGCCATTATATTTTTGTAGCTGTAGTTCTCTGTCTAAAGCGGCTGGTAATTTGAATAAAATTCCAGCACCATTGCGCGGTTTCAAAGGCTGAAGACGGCCAAGACTTCAAGAGTTTTCTGATAAGACGCGGGAAATGACCGTAAACCGTCGTAAGCATGAGAATGGTAGCGACAAATTGTCAAGGACCTAAATTTACTGGGGGACGAGGTGGGGAGTCATCGTTAGCGATGGAAATATTTCACATGAATGCAAACGCGCAAAGAAGTGGTCGCCCGAGCACATTGACTGATGTTTGTGCGAGATTTGTTGCCGGAGAGTAGAGGAACACCATTGGTGACACGTAAGAAATATCATTAGGGCCTGAACAATGCAGGAGCTGAAATGAGTAGGGGTACAGAGAAGAGAACCCCACAGGTTTACGCTGTAGCTCACCTAAAAAAAATCGCTCATTAAAACCCAGATGCTTGAAAGTTCATGTGAATTTCCTAAAGAACCGTGAGAATGAATCACTAATTCTGGAATAAAATTATATGATCAGGTGATACGAACGGTCGAGTTTCCGCTAAAAACCCAATTAATCGTTGTTGGAGATACCAAGAAAACATGGAAAGGCCTACTTGTATGAAAACGTCATCCATACTTTCGAGTTAGGAGGTAAAAATGTGATGTTATGGGGTTGTTTTTGTCGTTTAATGGTGTTGAAAAGATAAATATAATTGAGGGTATGATTAATGCATCAAAATATAATTTTATATAAGTATCTTCTGAAGGAAGCGAGATCACTAAAATGTGACCAGGAATATGACTGGACTCCCAAGTGCAAAGCTAAAACTTCGAAAGATTTACTCAAAGATCACGGCATCATCAGGAAAATAGCCAAGTCAGTCTCCATATCCCACACTTGCTGAAAATTTATGGAAACGTTAGAAGTCCCTAGTGAATGCAAATAATTTGAAGAACATTGTAGAACGAAAGACAACTTGTGAAGGAGTGTGACCTAAAATTTCAGTTAATTAAACTCGAAGACCTCCTCGGAAATTAGAGAAAAGGTTTTGTGGCTGTAGAATAGGACAAAGCAGTGCCACTCAATCTTGATATCACGTTTCAAATACTTTTGCCTAGGAAGATGTACTTTTAATGTTATTAAGAGTTTCCTGAACAGTGATTCTAAATTTTATTTCCGTACGCATAGACAACTTTGATTGAAACGCATATCCAAAATTTCATTCAAGCACGCTGATTATTTTTTGAAACAAAAAGAAAATTCTTTAGGGTAGAATACCTCCAATGTATATTTAGAATACAGAGTATACAGGGGCTGCTACTTCCCGAAAGATATACTCAAATTTTTTCCATGGAACTGTTTTGTAAATAACGGTAATATATCAACCAATACGTATTTTCCCAGGCTGCTTCGCTAAGTTCGAAATTCCGGCATGTAAATGCAATTTCTATTCAAAATTTCCCTTTGAACTTATGTGGATTATCGTGAATCGAATTGAAAATTTGAACTTGACACCAGCCCTTTCAGGGCGCACAGGATAGGCCATGGGGTTTGGTTTGTCCGTCACATGCTATGACGACTGGAGTCCACAGTTAGGTTGACCAGCTTCCGCTAGGCTCCCGGTATTTCTATCTTTTGAGCACACTTTGTTTTTTTCCTTTTTTTTACTTTCTTTTCTAATTATTCTGTATCTCATCTTCCTCTTCCTTCTGAACTTACGGTTTCTTTGAACAGGGAACTTTGTGTGGGAACACACGTGTGCATAGACCATGTATTCCAAAGTTCATACTAAATGGTCCCTTCTTTCTGCTCTCCATTGGTCCCATTTGATGTGGGTAGGGAGCTTTAACTAACTAATAATCTAATCTTGAAAGCAGACACGGACCTGCTTTCCCCCCCAACATTCGACTGCTGCGCACGACCAGCCTTCTCTTAGCGAGCGACTTCTTGCCCATATGGTGCCTCAGTCACCCCGACTGTAGTGACAAAGTTTGCCTTTGTCTTGAGGGCAAATTTAGCGAGATAGATTTACTCTCTTTTCTCCCAAGGGATGAATGTGAAAAAAGTGCGCGCCAAACTCTCTATAAAGCCTTGTACTTGTAGTACGGTGCGCAATGCAAATGTAGGCGAAGGCGTGTGATGTAACACAGATATTTGTAAGGCAGTGTTCGACACAATGTAGGTCCGAGCTGCACCACAGCTTTCCTTGTTGTGCTTGTATTTGCGTGTGTCCCACTCAATGTTTTTTTTATCACAAACCTGCTTATTGAATCGTTCCCTCTGCGATGAGTAAACTCTTCTCTTGTAAACTTGTAGGGACCAGCAGCCGTTGGGGTTTGCTGTTTAGGCGCAGCGGGGCTGCGGAAGCTAATCGCATTCTGTAATTTCCTGCGTGCAGATCGTTTCAATTGGGATCCCTTGGTACCGGGTAGTTTTTACAATATGATCCCGTCTTTGTTTTCTTCATCAGTGCCTTACGGTTAGGATTCGTGTCCGAATTGTTCTCTCACAATACATAATCCTTTTTTGGACAACCCATGCATTCTCTTAAAGAAAGTTTGGTATCACTATCGCTAGTTTTGTGAGCATATCAGTGTAATCGTGGCTACGAGAGTAACCATGACGATGCAATAGTTAGCATTTATCGCTCCATTGCGTAGAACACGGATTACCTCACAGAAACTAATCAGTAACCTAGCCGCGCTGTGAAATATAGTGTGGTCAGTTGCGCCCAGAAGTTTGCCAAATCTCCTGCAACTTTCAGACCGTAGTGTAGACTGGATCAGACAAATACCTCTCCGTTCGTCCATCTTCCGTCGTTAGCAAAACAGTAGGAATGCCTCCATGAGTCCGTCACAACACAACTGAAAAACTAAAATGTGCGATAAATATAACTTGTAATCATTACTTTCAAATATTTTTGCTTAGACGTTTGAATTATATGTCTCTAAGTTCAAGTGAATGAATACTGACGATTTGATGATTTGCGTACCTGGAATTTTATGTCAAGTTTCTCTTCTTTTCGGCGTGGCTTAGGTAGGAATAGCCCCCGCCCGACCAACACAACATATTAGCAATAACGTCTACAGCCGAGCCCCGAAGTTGCCTGAGACCGCTGCTGTGACTAACACGAGAGGAAATGCCCTCAGCTTTCTCCCCTAGCTGTACCCGCCGTCGTGACCCGGTCTCTGTGTGAGCCAACACAGCGCCGTGATGACCCAGCTTTCCAGCTCTCACTCCTTCCGCTGTCGCCTGATGGGACTTGTGCTAGTGAAGTGGCGGTTGCGGCGTCAGGAAACATGCGGTCCATCTGGGCAGATGTCTTGCTTAGCTTTGAGGGTGACCGCAATGCCCACTTTCCTCTCTCATTAGGGGCCGTTGTGACCGCTGGAACCATTAACGCTCCTGTCCTCGCTCCATCAAAAGGAGCGTCGGATAATTACCAGTAGAGTGTTTCTTAAGTTCACAGTTGTTCAATTGTAAAGCATTTGAAATATGATATCCAGATATGGAACATAATGTATTATTATTAAAATAGTGGATGGAAGAATGTATTTATTTCTGGTCTACGTAGAGAAAATACGTATAAAAAATTAATGGTAAAAGATTTTGTTCCTAAAATTTTTACTCAGATATAATATTCTTGATCAGACTCTACGAGTACCATCAACGAAAAAAATATTCAGATCAAAAAAACGAAGCGAAAAGATGAAAGTTTGACACTGGAAATAAATTCGATTACTGTGAAAATAAAGAAACTGACTGAGAAGAAGTTACGCTTAGTGAATATTGGTTTTTGTGTTGATATATAATTGATTTTACGGTTTCATTATTATGAATTCATTATAAATACAATAAATTACGATAAATATATAATAATCTCAAAAATTGAAATAACAATAAACATTGCAAATGCGCTTCGTAGTGTCGACAAAACGTGTGGTCAGTGTGGTTTGATGTTGACACAGAAGGAGGTCTGATCCATGACTCGGTGACCTGCAAAGTCCGGGGCGTTTTGAGGCCGTGCAGTTTGGGCTGGGAGCTGCCGATTGACATGGAAGGCCTAGTGCTTGCGGCGTGGCATGATTTCTCGTGAACTTTATGGGCCGACAATCTCAAGAATATTATATTTCTAGTATATCTAGCACACGAAGAAGTTAAACTTTCGCCAAAGTCAACAATCACACTAGGAAACTTGAACTTCTTTCTTGATTAATATCTATCCAAAGAAGTCCCACCGTCGTAGTTGTTGCAGAGTTTTTGGTGAGGACAAATAAGAACGTGTCTTCAAATCACTGAGAAGAGCGACCAAGATGCCCTTCCCGGATGTGCACTTTCTCCTGAAATGGAAAGTTGGGAGCTCGCTAGAACGCTGAACGAGGGCGATGTTAGCACGGGGAATCGGGCAATCCAGCGTTGTACATGTGCTCGCTCCTCTGTTGGTCTGTTGCAATAGGCGCTGCTTCGATGTGTCTCATGTGGGTCCAAATTCCCATTTTGGCGTCTGTGGTGAGTTTGGTGGGGAATGTACTCGTGGTGACGAAGGTGTGGTGACGTAGGTTTGGTGAACAGTCTTCTCACGGTGAATCAAATTAGGAAACAAGTCGTGCTGGTTCTCATTTGGTTGCAGACGATCTTCTTTCTTTCTGCGACCTTACCTCCTTTGTCCAGGCACCCACGAACTAAACAACGTAACGACACACCTGAGAGTGTCTGCTGTGCCTGCACAGTCCGCCTGAGCGTTGTGAGGGATGAGTCCACTTAGTTTCCGTTTAGTAAACTTATTGAAACATATGAAACGTTAATTTACTACAGGTAATTTACACTGGACACAGAATTACAATCAATTCAGAAATTACAAGAATAAACTAGAACCAGAATATAGATCACCTACAAGCCCAAATAGGCTACAAGACTTCTAGGACAACTTATATAAAGATGAGGCTAGACTAATAAGAGCTATCGAACTATGCAGTTTTATTACTTTTTTCTATTTTCCATCTCCAAGAGACGTCTACGCTTCAGTTTGTGGGTATTTGCGTTTTGTTCAATTGAAGTCAACTGCTAACAAATTGGCCCTTTGAGAGAAGAAAGGAAAGGAAATTTGAGGAAAAGAAAGAAGAGGGTAGATTTGGGTCACCATAACCGTATTGTTATATTTCAATGAGTATTACTGTAGTTACATATACTCATAGTTCAGTACACCCGCTTAGTTGTTCCATTTAGGGATCTTCACGCCATCGTGCACTGGAAGTGTGCAGCGAACACCCTCATCTTTGGTGCCGGCAACGAGTGTTTTTAGGAAGAGTGGAAGTATGTTGTTAGATACTATCTTCTAATATCGATGCGTGATTACTGTCAAAGCGTTGAAATACTGATGAAATTATTTATAAAATGAGCATACCTCCTCATTAAATTTTTTAGATGACGTTGAGAAATGGGGTTTCCCTTTCTCGATTTGTAATTGATGCCATAAACAAAGCATAATTGAAGCTTGAAGACAGCTTTGAGGCGACTTTCTTTCCCCAGTTATTTGCCGTTTCTTTTGATTTTGACGACAAAAATAAAGAAAGCGTGTGAACACAGTGGACTCTCTCCGGTAACGAGATTCTTCTCGGACATAGATGGCGTTTTGCGTTGTGGAGATGCGATTTTTTTGCCTTTGGTAGATACACATTGGGACGAAAGTTTTTCGGTTTTTCAAACGGATATTTTCTAAAATATCGATTGAAAAAACGATCGAATAATTATAAAAAAGCTTTAGTTCGAATGGGATTATTAATGAAGTGTCATAGAATTCATTCTATGTAATAATATGCCGAGTCAGTTTGATGTGTAAAAGTTTAATAACGCACTGAAGGAATGAAGGTTCCAGGGTCCACATTCAAGGATGCGTATTCCTGATCGTCAAAACTGAGAAGGCACCTCGTATCACAGAAAACACAAAAAATTAAACTGTTTAAACAGAAAATTTACAGATTTTTTTTTGCAGAAAATTAAACTATTTCACCCAGTATGTAACACTGATACAGCTGTTGCATAAATAGCACATCGTGTTGCTCGATCAGTTTGGTAGTGGTCCGGCCGCAACACGTTTGTGTCAGTTCGTGCTGTGCCGAATTAAAGTAGAGACTGCCTCAGTCTCCTGAGATATGGCCGTCATGCTCAATTTTAAAGGTTTGAAACCATGGTTATGCTACTGTGAACTATCCTTTGGTATCATTAAGTACCTGGGAGCAATGAGTACTGAGAGTACTAACTACTTCAGTGTATTGGTTCATCAAGATCCACTAAGTTGTTTCTAGAACTTTCATGGGGGATCAATTCTGTGATATATTCTGCCTTTATTATTCCTTGTATTTTAACTCTCAAATCAATTTCTATTTTAATTTTCGAGCGTTTTGCTCTGGGCCGAAAGGCTATAACCACTGAATCCTGTTGTTCGTATTCTGACGCGAAAATATTGCACAACCTTCTTTGAAATATATACACTGAGTTCAGTTGTTCAAAATTATCTAAAAAGCTCAAAAAATGCTCATAAATAGAATGTGAATATGAAGACGATAGTCTCTTTTAAATTGAATGGACTTATGCAATTAAAACACGTGCATAGTCATGACCGAATATAAGGAAGATTGTTATTTACTGTTAAGATAATAATTTTTAGAGCTAAAAATTGACTTTCAAAAATACTGAGTTGTATTGATTTACTTAAAATTTTAAAAATTCGTTACCGTTCAAATAAATTAGTTTTAGTTTCCCAAAGGTTTTAGAGCTAGGTGGCCACCGTACGAAACAAAAATTTCCCTTCTCTCTAGGAATAATGAGAACATTGAAAACGATGGAAATTATCCGAATAAAAAATGTCATGCGCAAGCAATCTTTTCAGATTAGAGGATCCGCAACGGCTTGTCCAGTTGCTCAAATGTTTTAAAAATTTTGGAATCCCTAAACTCCAAAGTTGAAAAATTGACCTGCCCTGGGGATTTTGATGCTTGATGTGTGGCTGCTGCCGCACTGAATTAAAACATTACGGTGTGTAGAGAGGGCAGCGCACGGCATGATCTCAAGTTTAGATTTTGCTCTACACAGGTAAAACAAATACAAACTGCCCTAAGAAAATCAGGAACGGAATATTCATCAATATTTGCGATCAATTTGTTCACTGATTTTTTACATTTGTCCTTACTTCAATTTTATTTTTCTAAATGCGACCTTGCATCTCACGACATCAGGCTTTCGCGCCTCTGATGACGTCATCAGCGATACATTAACACCGGCTCAACGCAGCTGCTGTGCGTCAGGGTCATGAAGTTCATGCAATCAGAGTTCTCATGAAAATAAAAATAATGAGAATCAGTTCATTAAACTCAATCCCTAAGATGGCCTCGGCTGTGCGGCATCGCAGCGTCTCTCCTGCACAGCACCCTGCGTGTTGCTGCGTGATGGACTGTACCATTTCTGCAGAGGAATCGGAAAGCCTAAAACACCGTCAATTGATTTTACAGTCGTGGTTGTACCACAAGTTTACTCAAATGTTTTGTGACGTTATTTTTCGGCTTTCAAGAGCATGTTGCATGCCATCCCTTTATATACTGAAAATATGATCTGTGTCCTACTTAGTTTTGGTGTTTAGAGCTTTACTAGGCACAGTTATGATGCAAAACTCTCCTCGCCATTGCTATGCAGAATCTCAGTCGTGTTCGTGCACATTCACGGAGCTGTACCTACTACACGCCGTGGGAGTGCGGACGGACAATGCGGATGCACCGCACTCTCCAGGTGGAGGCTGTGGCTTCCTTACCCTCTGTAACCCTCACTCTTCGGTGGGCCAGCGAGGAGGAACGTGCTGTGTGAATGTCTCTCCACAGTAGTGTTATGTTGTATTTTTACGGTAAACCCTCTAATGCCATTGCTCTGCAAAGTGCAAAATTTCAGTCGTACCTGGTGCACATTGGCGGACTGAGTTCAGTGTACGCCGAGCCAGTGAGGACGATATGCAGGCGAATGTCGTCGGGTTGAATATTCTCTTCCCGTTATGTGTTTAAGTTGAAACCATGCACATCGTATGAAAATCAAAAATTCCAACGCATTGTTTTTAGGCGTGGCTTGTTTTTATTTAGAATTTTTGTATGTTTTCCTTCTCACAAATATTTGTATTGTCTTTTACTGTTGCTGATGTTAATTTCACTATCCAAAAAGTCCCGACAAAAGCTCTGCGCATTTTAATTGTGTTCCGTCTTTTTGTGACGGAACAACTTGAGTTCCAACAGGTCTGGCATTGCTCTCTCATAAAGCCTGTTACGTGTTGTTTAACCCATTTCAAATACTTCAACTGCCACGAAATATGCTTATCGTAGACTATGGATGCATCTCTCTACCTCCAGCAAATTCTTCTCAGTGGTCAAACTGTCCAAAATTATCGATGCAATCTAGTGTGGGTCAAACAGTGAAACTGAAGTGCCGAACTAACGGGTCAGGTAAACTAAGTGTTCCCGGTGGTCCCGGTTTGGGGGAGGTGCTTCTTATGTGGGGCACGTAGCCCCCCTTCCCCCTCAATACCTGCCATCCCCCAAAT
>VOMN01120856.1:0-36538 GCA_014899125.1 Orchestia grillus
TGACGTGTTCGAGGGTGGGTGGTGCGTCTTTGTGTTGTGTGATGACTTTGAAGAGATTGCTTTGTTTTTCTTTTAGTAGACGCCATTGTCGAGGACGAGAGCAAAAGAAAGAAATTTATTTTCTATTCTGCCACATTACCCACTGTCCGCTGCTCCCAATTAAAATACAAACGTTTCCCCTCATCCCAGGCAACGACGATGGCTTCTTCACAATCGACAGCGCGGTGGGGGTCCTGAGGGTCGGGCGTGCACTGGTCGACCGCGGCACCTACCCCTTGCTCGTCCGGGCCACCGACCACGCTCCTGAGCCTCGGTCCGCCTCCCTGCAGGTGTCTGTCACGGTCACCCCGGACCAGAACGATCCCCCCTCCTGGGGCACGCGTACTCCCGGGGGAGGGGAGAGCCAGGCCCAAACGACCGTGGGGGTGAGCGAATGGGCCCCACGAGGCACGGCGGTGGCACTCGTGGCAGCGTCGGCCCCGAGGTCGGCTCTCCGCTATGCCATCACAGACGGCGACGAGAAAGAGACGGCCATGTTTTCTGTGACCCCCGCGTCGGGGGTCATCAGCTTGGCCGCCCCCCTCGACAGGGAGGCGCGCCCCTACTACAACCTCACCGTCACGGCCACCAACGCGGTCAGTTGACATGGTGTTTCCTTTTTTCGTTAAAATTCTAGTTGTTTTTTCGTAAGTAGGACAACAGTTTCCTTCATTTTTTGTGAAGGTTGTACTTGTTTTTTTGGTGAATAGAGCTGCAGTTTTCATTCTTTTTCTTCTTCGTGAGTACCGTTGTAGTTTTTTGAGTTATTTTCTTGCAGGCTGCGCTTATTTTAGTGATGAAATTGGAGATTGTTTTAGTGCTTCTGTTTGTGTTGGATTATTTGTTCCTGAGTCACGTTTAAATGCACTAAATGCCTTACGTTTTTGTTTTGGATCGCAAATTTTTTTGGTATAGATGGCTCCTTACAGTGACAGGTTCTCAAGTTAATTTCACGTCATTTCTTTCAATTTATATGGGCGCTGAAACTTTCCAGTTTTTGTGTTGGGTATAGAAAAGTTTTGCGTAGTCGCTTTCAATTTCACTTGAAAGATGTCCGGCAAATATTTGCCCTCATCAGTGTACGATAGAGCTGCCAGCTGTAAAAATATACCTGTAAGAGGACCCCATGATCAGCTGGGACTCTGCGGTGGAGCAAGAGTTCTACGCTGACGTCTCCTGTTCCTGTGTACTTACTGTTCCTTTAGCCTTCTTTTTCCTTTATCCTTCCTTTTCCTTTATCCTCCCTGTTCATCTACAGCGCTTAAGGCTTTTCACGTCAAGACTTTCACATCCAGATTTTCTCATTAAGACTTTCACGTCAAAACTTTCTCATGAAGATTTTCTTATGAAACTTTCACGTCGAGACTTTCGCGTCGAGACTTTTGCGTCGAGACTTGCACATCATGCCGTCACGACGCATAAAATAATTTTCACTTCATGACTCACGTTGCTGCTCTCGTTTTCCTTCGACCCTGTTTTCCTTTCAGAAGAACCTTCATCATTTTTTTCTTTAGAAATAATCAAATATTGCTATAAAACTATGAAACCTAAGCCTATCCTGTCCTAACCAACAGAGAGGCGTGTCTCGCGCGACGTGGGTTGCCATCTCTGTTGTGGACGAGAACGACCAGCGCCCGCAGTGGCGTCAGCTGGAGTACGTCGGCGCCGTCCTCGAGGGCGCTAAAGTTGGCAACCTCGTCTTTGACGTCACTGACGCCCTGTCGTCTTTTACTGACGTTTCGACGCCGTCGAATGTGAATGCACAGCAAGCGCGTCTAGTCAACCGTGAGCGCAAAACACGCGAGACCTCGCGCGATTATTCAAGCAGTTTCAACCGCGGTCCCTTCGACCCAACCACGACTCGCGACTTTGACGCAATCCATTCTTCGGATGACATTTACCACGGCCTCCCTGCCTCTCCCGCAAACGCGCTGCCTGACACTTCGCGAGTCCATGGCAAGGTCCAGGGCAACCCTGACGCGACCTCTGGTTCTTCGGATCTCATGTTTCGGGAACTCGTCGGTGCTGTCCGGTCCAGCGTTGGTACTGTCAATGCCAGGATTGGTGGCGTTACTTCATTCGGTGAAACTGCTCCGTCTCGTGTCATCGGGCCCATACGACATCTTCAAGAGCTGTCTCCGTTGGTGGTGGCTGCCACTGACGCAGATGTGGGTGCCAATGGACGCGTGAAGTATTCCTTGGCAGGACAGAACAAGGCAGCTCAGTTCTTCAGTGTGGACCCAGTGACAGGTTAGTGTGCCATGCGTATCGTTGGCGTAATTTTGACGATGGGTGTAAGTTTTCGCTATCTCTGAAACAAGTTCTTTTACCTGTACTTTCTATCCACTTGAATGTCCTTATTGAAGTTTTGTTGCACTGATTGTTGGAGCCGACTGAAGAGTTTCTCGTTTTTAGCACTTAAGAACTGGCATTTTAGTGTCGATAAATTAGTGCTAATTTGTTAAAAGTAAATTTCAAAGAAGCGGTGGAATGCTCAAATACGTTGATTTAAATTGAAGTTAAAAATTCCAGCTTAAATTGTAATTCATATTAGGATTTACTTCCTGCATCGGTGTTAACTTTCCATAAACATTTCGCGGGAAACGGTTTCAAGTTATATTTTAAGTTCATATTTTTATCCTTTGCCCAGGGGCCGTTCGAGTGGCCGGTGACCTGTCTCCTCTGTCGGGTCGCATCCTCACCTTCAGCGTGTGGGCCTCAGATAACGGGTCTCCTTCTTTGGAAGCCCTCACCCCCACCAGAGTGTCCATCATGGTCGAAAAAGAAAATCTCTCCCCGCCCCAATTCACAGGGAGCAGTCGACATGCTGAGGTGCACCTCCCTACTGTGCCGGGAGTCCAGGTCATGTGTCTCGAGGCTTTCGATCCTGACGACTCTCGAGGGGTTAACTCGACCGTCACGAGATCTGAGATCCAGTCTTCACTGGTCCCGACTGTGCTGACATACTCTTTGAAATCACAAGCCGATGACCATCATGACGTGCAAGGTGGGTTGTACAGCAAACAACGTCGACTCGAAGACGAAAACCTCGTGGAAGACGAAGGGTTGTATGGCAGACGACGTCGCGAAGATAGTACGAAAGACGATGGGCTTTACTTTGATATAGATAGCAAGACGGGATGCGTCTTTGTGAACACCCACAAGCTCCCCAGTAGAGATCACCGACTCGTCATTACAGCTAGTGACGGCCTGTACGAAACTTCAGCAGACGTCGTGGTCTCTGTCACAGAGTCACTTGAGAACTCGCTGAGGTTCACACAAGACAGGTACTTCTCTCACGTGTCCGAGAACTCCACCAAGAAAGTCAACTTGCTCGTTGTGGAGGTTGAGAACGCAGCCCCTGGGGACCACATTCAGTATTCCATCCTTAACCCGAACGATTACTTGACTGTGTCCCCGACATCAGGTGTGGTCACGACCACCGGGAAGCCTTTTGACCGGGAGAAGCACGAGCATTTCTCGCTCATTGTGCAGGTGAGTGGCAGGCCTCCCTCTGCCGCGTAGTGATGGCTCTGCTTGAAGAGAATAAATTTAACTCACTCTGCTCTCAGGCGCTTAACTTTAACTTGCCCTTCTCTCAGGTATTAAAATTTAACTTGCTCTACTTTCTTTAACTTACTCAACTCTCAGGGGCACTTGCTCTACCCTACGCACTTACTCTACTTACTTTACTGTACGCACTTACTCTACTTACTTTACTGTACGCACTTACTCTACTAACTCTACTTCATTCTACTTGCTCAGCTCTCTTTCTCTACCTTGCTGTATATACCCTCAGGTAGTCAACTCTACAGCTTTTCTACCGGAAATTTTCTGGTACTTCAAGTAATTCACTACGCTAATGACCATAATTTGAGAGAAGGAATGCGTATTTCCTGTATAGCAGTGAGTTTACAATCCTCGTGGCCAACATGGCTCTTAATTGTGCGTATGCATCCGGTTTACCTTAAAAGATTTCAAACATTCTTGTTGAATACTTGAATATCGTTCATTTATTTATTTTGGCATTCCAATTTCACACAACTCGCAACCCTGAGCTGTGTCAGAAATTCCCGCTGTAAAAATGTTATTCTCAAATGCATGCAATGCCGCCACTAGACCGGCACGCAGCAAGCGCTGCAAAGTGCGCTGTAGCCCTGAGGCGGCTGTAGCCATGAGACGTTGCAAGGCACAGAGCGTCTGCGTGCAGACACTTGATGTCATGGCTTGACGAGGCAACGCTATTGCTTGAGGATGAGTTTGTGTAACGGCTCTCATTTTTGAATCACTGCTTTAATGTGTGTGTGGGTGTGGGCGTGTTTTTTGATTTCATTGGTGTGTGTTTGTACAATTTTCTAATCATTTTATTGTGTGCGTATGTATGTGCAATATCTATATATAATTCCTTTGGTGAGTGTCTGTGCGATTGTTTGTAATTACTTTGGTGTATGTACATGTGCGTGCGATTGTTTTTAATCACAATGGTGCGTATGTACGATTGTTTTTAATCACTTTGGTGTGTGTGTGCGATTGTTTTTAATCACTTTGGTGTGTGTGTGCGATTGTTTATAATCACTTTGGGTCGTGTCTGTCCAGGCTCGGGAGACTCGGAGCGGCCGTAGTGGCAACGGTGAGGTGACGGTCGCCGTACTGGACACGAATGACAACGCGCCGGTCTTCGTGGGGCAGCCGTACATTGTGCTGCTCCCAACGGCTGCTCCAGCTGGACATCTACTCTGCCAGGTGAAATGACGGTTACGCTGAAATTCATCCTTACGGCTGCAGAGGACTAAATCGTCCTGTTTCGTACGGCTGCAGATAGTTCTTCGTACTCAGTTAAACGCAGCCTTGTACGATGGCAACTTAAGGCTGCAATGTTTTTCGTACTCAGTTAAACGCAGCCTTGTACGATGGCAACATAAGGCTATAACGAGTTTCTCGTAGAAAGCTAAGTGTAGCCTCGCTGGCAAAATAATTTCGTCCTTTATGGGTGAATGCAGCAGCCATTGATGCGGATTTTATGTTAGTCTCCTTACGCTACACTTTTTTCAAGCAGGGGTGAACGAAGCGATGCACGTTTCTTACGTCTCTGTGAGGACTGATTTCTCGATAAATGCACGGAAGAAACATTCGAACAAGGGTAAGATCCGAGCAAAGATTTTGCGATTTTTTTCGTCTCTGAGTTAATTACAAACCGAGTTCTAGATTTGTCTATGTACTCGAGTAATTAGAAGACGAGTCTCATTTACGTTATGCAAGTGCTCTGATGGTCGGTGAGATATGAGTAGCTGAAAAATTTGAGATCGCGTGCCCGGAGCACAGTAGTTCAGGCAGCGGAACCCGCAAGTCTTACGCTGAATTTTTATGCATGAATGTACACGTTATACGTGTTCGTGATTAGGGGCTAGCAGCCGCAAATTTGGATAGAACCCGAGATAGGGTCAACTGTCTCGTCCCTGTTTTGGATAGAGCCCGAGATTGGGTCAATTGTCTCGTCCCAGTTTTGGATAGAGCCCGAGATTGGGTCAATTGTTTCGTCTCAGTTCGCTCACTCAATTCTGTCTTTTCTGATGTATTCTGATGCACATTGGTTTGTCTCAATGTTACATTCTTGGTCTCAGTTGCGCGAAAAACACTACAGTATAGATGGTGGGGTACGGCGCGATGTAATCATGAGATATTGGAACTCTGACGGATCATTACTCGGACAGAACCCAAGAATAGACCAGTCAACTCGTTCTAGTTGCCACATTCCATTCAATTCGGTGTACGGACTATACAGTACATTATAGTTCATGAACTAAAAATTAAGCCCATTTCACTCACTGGTCGACCACCATGCAGGTACGCGCTGTTGATGCCGACTCTGGAGTGTTCGGCAGCGTGAGGTACGAGCTGCAGGATCCCTCGGAGCACTTCGCCATCGATGCCAGCTCAGGCAAGGTGACGCTCTCCCGCCCCACTCTCCTCCTCGACACCTTCCTCATGCTGCAGGTGTCCGCGCTGGATGGTGGCACGCCCCCGCTGGCCGCCAAAACGTTCATAAGCATTCGGTGAGCGCTTGTTCATGTCGTACGAGTGCACGTTGGTACATTGTTTGTTATTGCGCTGCACACATTTTTATGTTGATGTTGCTTTTTGGCATTATATCATTCGCCTAAGTTTTTCTTGTGTTGTATGGTGATTAAGTTTGTTGATATTGTACGAGTGTACATTTGTATGTTTCTTTTTGACATTGTGCGAGTGCACATTTGTATATAGTTTGTTGATATTGTACGAGTGCACATTTCGTGTTGCTTTTTGCATTTTATGAGTGCACGTTTGTACAAAGTTTGTTGACATTGTACGAGTGCACATTTGTACGTCGTTTATAGGCACATGCAAAATGAAGCGCTCTCGACGACGGTTTAATTTGAATTATCTTGACCCGTTATTACACAACCTTTATTTCTCAATAAATTTCATGGGTTTTTGTTGGCAACTATTTGTTCGCAGGTCACTTTTATCAGGAATAAAATTTGAAGGGGAAAATATTTTCTAATTATGGAAAATGCCACTACCTGAACGGAACGGCGAGCAGTTTCGGAGTAATGAATTCCAAAGTAAAAAATTAACTGTACAGGTCGATTTCATTTTTATATTTCATTTATGTGTTAGTCTTCATTTTATTTACGTTGAGGCGTTGTGCATTTAATAAAACATTTATCGCCATTACTTTCTCGCAAGGCCATACCTATATGATATCAAGTACGACCATCAAATGTCCAAAAAAGTGAAGGCCATCCATTAATCCCTCTATATCATAATAGCCCAATGTTGATCGCTGGCTTGGTTGGTCCGTCCCTCTCTGTCACGCTCTTTAAGATTTAGATAGGAAAAAATTCCCGGTGCCGTATTCCTAACTAATCAGCGAGACTGTCACAGGAGGCAGTCCGTATCAATGATACTGAAAATATTGTTTCCTGTCAGAGTTACGGTAAATAAGAGGGCATCTAAAGAAATTAACATTATTTAACCAGCCATTTTTGGCGGGCGCATCTACTAGCGGCTCAGTAGTTGCTTAGACTCAAGAGCTGTTGAACTCGCCATAATTGCTGCATGTTGATGAACGAAAATTCGCCTTACAAATGTAAGCATGCATTCCTGATCATAGGTTCAATCACGTGGGTCACGCAAGGAGGAGAATATTAGTTTTTGAGCTTTTTTGTCTCCTTGTTACTTACACTACTACTGTCGCTTTACTTCTGAATGCCTTCTTTTTCCTCTGCAGAGGTGGGCTGGTTAGAGGGGATAAAGGTGATCCTAGAACACAGGTGGTAGTTATACTACCTGGTCTCCGATCTATCCTGCTTTCCTATTCCACGTCTAATCGGTCGCCTGTGTGTGGTCGGTGTCTGAAGACATGGGACTTGGGTAGAAACCAAGAACAGAGCGCTCGACTCGTTTGTGTTGCCACACTCTATTCTACTGTAATACCCACACTGCTCCTACGCCTCTACAGAATCGTGTCCGCCACGGGCCCCGTGTTCAGCTCGCCCGTGTTCCATGGGGGTGTGGCCGAAGACGCAGCGGTCGGGACTGCGGTGCTGCGACTGACAGCCGAGAGCCCAACGGGCGCCGCCCTCGTCTACACCATCGTGGCCGGCGACAGAGGACGACACTTCGCCCTCGACTTCAGCTCAGGTACATTTCTGAGTTTTTTTTTGTCTCTATTTGACGTTACTGCTGTGTTGTTTTCGTTACGACTGCGTTAGTTATATTGTTTTATCTTTAACTTGGCTATTGGCATACTGGTGTTAATGGTTTTCTCTGCAATAGGATATTAATTTGAGTAAAGCAAATTTTGAGAAATATGAAAAAATAATGCCGTTGTTTCAGGAAGTTGAAATTTACCTTAACAATTTTACTTCCTCCTACGACTGACTGACGGCATAAAATTCAGTATATCATTCGCCTAAGTTCTTCCTGTGTTTTATGGTGATTAATTAATTTTATCTCATCGCCTCCAAATCTCTCGTAAGAGTTGAACTAAGCCCATCTGAGTGAGGAAGCAGTCGTCCGATTTGCCTTCGCTTTACCGGACGTGCACTAACTAAAAAATAAACTTTAATACATTGCTTACTATGAAAACTTACTGAATTCTGATGCTTTTTTAGCGGTCAATATTTCTCGTATTTATTTCATGGAGAAAAAATTGATGAATTTTCCGTATCTCTCAATACTGAACTTTGGAATACACGGAAGCTAAAACAATTATTAGTACATGTTCCCTAAAGCCAGTTTTTGCCCATCCTTTCATATCAGTACGGTAAGAATTAACCTTGTGAGGAAAAGCGAACATAATTTCACTTTTTAAAAACTCCGATGCTCTTTTTGTTGAGAGCCTCACATGAGGCGACCTTGCGTTCTATGGCTGACGTCTCGAACCTATTCCCTTACCCCTGTCCCGTTATGTGGAGACTAGTCTCCCCGTACCCTCAAAAATGACAGTAAATCTCACGTGGAACTCTGTATTTCTCTGTATCACTGATACGGCGGTCTCGCTGAGTAGGTGCACGCACCAGGGAATCTGGACTCGTGAATTGTCTCCACTCTAATTCCTTCAATGCTAAAATCAGGTTACACACCTGAAGTTGTGTATATAAACTTGCCGTGTTATTACATAACTTATAAACCAAAAATTTATTTGATGTAATATATTAATTAAGAGCACTAGCAATCCATCGCTACTTAAAATGGACTCCTATATGGAGTAATTACATCGATGATAAGAGGGGAAGAGGGGCTCTGGAGGCGGGTGAAAAAGGCTCATTATTTCAGTTAGGCTGGTTATCAGAATTTGGCAGCTCGTCCATTTTGAGGAGGACGGTGAAGTTTTTGTTTGTGAACTTTGTGTGCGAGAATGTTGCTTTGTCGCCCGTCTTCCGCATCTTTCTCAGCATTTATCGCAACCCCCGCATGATTTTTTTTGTTAATGGTTTTGGCTTTGGGCTTCTTTCCTGCACTCCAGGGGAAGCGTTTCCAACCGTTAAACTTGCCATTCGAGCCTCCCTGACCGTGATGCTCATTACTTTTTAGTTCCTCCATCGCTGTTCTCGTGCACCCCATACCCAGCTTCCCTTCACTTCTAATGAACTTCAGCGCTTGTTCTATTCTCCTAAATTTCACCCTCTCTCTTCAGTTAAGCAACGCTTCGAGTTGTGTTTTTATTCGTTGCTGTAGACTGAATTTTTGTTTCGAGCCCTCGCACACTGCAGCGGAGCTCAGCACCGAATGGTTTCCAATACTAATGAATCCAAGAGAATTTTGTAGCATGCACTCTTTCTTCTCACATCACAACATCACTTTTTTCTCATTTTGCCACATCGTTCCAACATCTCAGTTGACTCGTTTGCGGCTCTTATTTTGAACATTATTAGAACAACGTAGTTTCACTCATTTATATCAAGCGCACTTTTTAACACTTGACCCGAAAGGAGTAGGGAAAACAAAATAAAATATTCAAATGATTTCGCTCGTACCTCGAAAAATACGCGTTTAGCCCTCGCGAGTTCGTGTCTGCGTCCAGAAAAGGTTCACGTTCACCTCGTCAGAGTGCGGTAGGATCCTGCAACTCCTCTCGGTGATGCTGACATAGCCTGCTCACACCAGCATTCTTCTCGCTGGTTGAGGAGTGTTTTGAGCAATACCTTGCCAATTGATCAGCTATTGAGAATCTGTTGTGGGTTTAAGGATAGGAAGAAGTTATGCAATTTTTGCTTCATCAAATCTTGAGAATATGTTGTGGGTTTAAGGATAGGTAGAAGTTATGCAGTTTTTGTTTCATCAAATCATGGAAGTGAGCGACACATGATCCACGTTATGTCCTGTGGTCGTGCGGCAACTTTTGCTATTTTCTGGCATGGCTCTAGTCCTCAGCTCAACGATGCTAGTAACTGGACACGGGTAAACCGTTCGGAAATCTCGGTTTAAGTTGACTAACATCAGCTGTTCAGTGGCCTACGTGTCCTTTCGCCATGGTGAAACATGTCACGTCACCTTCGCAGACTTCCTCATGTCATTCACGTCATCTTTGCAGACTTCCTCATGTCACTCACGTCACCTTTGCAGACCCCCTCATGTCAGATTTGAATTACGTTTTGGATCATTTTCACTTTTTTATTAGCAGTTCTGGTGTTGGAGTGACGAGTGTATACATGATGCATTCATGCATAGCACACGAACTGTAGCCATGCTGCATGATTCATTTGAAAATAGTAATAAACATTAAATTATAATTATCGATGAGACATAGTTACATCACTGACTCCATAAATGAAATATTATCTAAAGTTTTTTTGTTGCCCTTTTAAAATACAGGCATTGAGAAACCGTGCGTTTGTGAAACCTTTTAAACGCTCTCTAAGTGCAGTTAACTTGTGTACACTGATTTCGGAAAATAATATTTGTTTTCATGCACTAATTCATTGTTTTCTAACCTTTTTTGTAGCGTTCTACGCTCTCGTTTACTCTCGCAAGATCTTGATGACCTGTCCTCTGATTTGCACATTTCCCAATTTTTGTTGAGTTTAAAGTTCATGTTGTGCCATCGTGCATTAATCTTCTAACTCTGTCGTTTGCACCACTAACGTTTGTGCGGGGCGACACCAGGCGGCGCTGCGTCCGAGTTCACAGGTGAGGCACCAGTCGGACGTTTCATCCCCACACGCTAACCTTCTTGCACCAAAGACGTGTTTTGCACCCTCCTCTCCTGACGCCCACGCGGACGACAGCTGACGAGCTAGTTCATCTTCAAGGAATCGCTGTTTTTTTGCATTTTTTCATATATTCTACGTGAAGGCATTGAATTTCTCGAGTGTGATCAGCATGTAACACTCATCGATGTTCCATGCACTCACGTAGCTGCGTTATCCTTTGCTCACATTCGCTGCTACCGTGGAAGTCAGTTTCGTTGTGGCATGCCATCATAATTGTTTTAATTGAGCATTTGAATTGCGATTTTTTTTATCGTAGTGGTTGTACAAAGTGGAAGCACTGGTAGCACATGCTTGATCAACGAAGACGCACAAGAGCGTCAGAGGCGCGAGCTTGTGATGGCGATCAGACTTAGCTTAATGGCAGCAGTCGCGCTGAAAATAGCAAAACGCCACATGACGCACATTTGCGTCACGTGGTGTTAAACGGGTTAATCATGTGTGTAGATAGACACGCAATAGACACAAATGCACAACACTACGTGGAGAGACTTTTCACCCGTAATGTTCTTTGGGCACACACCGTGTGTTCGTGATGTTCTGTGAGCATGCACCGTGTGTTCGTGATGTTCTGTGAGGATACACCATGTGTTCGTGATGTTCCGTAAGCATGCTTCGTGTGTTCGGGATGTTCTGTGAGCATACGCCGTGTGTTCATAATGTTCCGTGAACATACACCGTGTGTTCGTGATGTTCCGGATGCTGACTTGCCCAGCGTTCAAACATGCAACGCTGAGCTCACCTAGAGTGTGTTCCTCAAGGCTGTTGTGAATAGATGTGACTAAAAGGGTTACAATTTAACTTTAATGAATTTTGATTGTTTCAATTTCGTTCTTGAACTTGAGCTATGGGGTTACTTGAAACGAATATACTGGAATGTATGAATGAAATTTAGTTTGCTGTGGGCGACGTTGTGAGACCAGTAACGTGCTGCCTGAGCGTCTAGCGGCAGCCGCCACCATTGTGCTCCACACACTATCCCTTCGTTGAACGTTAAGTCAAAGATCGAATGTTTTCTTGCTATACAAACATAGTTTAGAACATATTAATCTCATTTCTTTTTAATTTTAATTTTCTAGACTGATAATATGAAAGTCAAAAGGATTAAGTTTGTCTATTGTATGCTTTGGGGAATGAATAGTATTCCCAGGAAGACACTGTTAGGTCACCTCAGCTATCGATAGGCCTTCGGGACTTCTATCTTTCGTGTTCACTTTTCTTCTCTCAATTTTTACACCTTCACTGTTTTTTTTTTTTGTCTTTAAGAGCAAAGAAGAAGGCCTCTGTTGTAGCTTCAGGACCTCTGAAGGGTCTCTGTTATAGCTTCAGGACCTCTGAAGGGCCTCTGTTGTAGCTTCAGGACCTCTGAAGGATCTCTGTTATAGCTTCAGGACCTCTGAAGGGCCTCTGTTGTAGCTTTAGGACCTCTGAAGGGCCTCTGTTGTAGCTTTAGGATCCCTGAAGGGTCTCTGTTGTAACTTCAAGGACCTCTGGAGGGTCTCTGTTGTAACTTCAAGGACCTCTGAAGGGTCTCTTTTGTAGCTTAAGACCTCTACAGGGCCTCGGCTGCAGTTGTAGCTACTTGAACTAAAGCTGACGTGAGCCACTCTGAAGAAATAATAAAACTGACGGGTTATTAAAATCGACTTCCACGGTTTTAAAGAATAGAAATGAAGGTTTCACAGCCGCGTAAAATACAACCGACAATGTACCGTTGGTTTCACACGACTGTCTCGCTCGCAGTCTTCTCTCAAGAGTTACAGACTTCTCCTCCAGCCTTCAACGCTTCTCGATTCATTCTTCTCTTTCATTTTCTTCTCCTTCAGCCTTCAACGCTTCTTGCTTCATTCTTCTCTTTCATTTTCTTCTCCTCCAGCCTTCAACGCTTCTCGTTTCATTCTTCTCTTTCATTTTCGTCTCCTCCAGCCTTCAACGCTTCTCGCTTCATTCTTCTCTTTCATTTTCATCTTCCGCTTGGTTTATGGGTCCAAATTCTTCCTTTGAGCTTCTCTACCAGTACACTCTGTTCATGTTGCTAGTCTCCCGATTTGGTGTACGGCTAAATGATTCCCAGAAATACCCTTTTATTACTCGCTATTGTTTACGTGTTATTATTTTCATATTTCAATATGGTCCCTACTTCTCTTTTATTTTTCAAAAGCATAGTTTTATTTTGTTTGTCATTTTTATGTTCTTTCTTATCCTGTTCTTGAATGAGAAGGGCCTCGCTTCCCTTCTAGTGTACTCGGCTAAATTATGGGCAGAGAACATGTACTCTTTTTAGAAAATATACGCTTTGTAAAATTTTTGCTCTTTGTAAAATATCCACTCTTGTAAAGTCTACGCCCTTTGTAAAATTTATGCCATTTAAAAATTTACGCTTTTTAGAAAATTGATTTCTTTTTATTTAAACTGACGCCCCTTCATTTAAATTTACGCCTACGTTTAAAAAAATTTACACTCTATAAAATTTATGCTTTATTTCTTTCTCCTTCGACTTATGAGTCCTTCAACTTGCCCTTTGGCTTATGCTGCAAGCTTGGGTAACAAGAAAACTATAAGGGGAGCACCTGCATACTAGGGTAGGGTATGAAACATTTTCTTGCTTGGTTTTGTTTGTTTGCTTGTGATCTCGGTGCGACGTTTGCGGTATGTAATCTACGGAAGTTACTTCCAAAATTTCGCTTGAATTATGCTGCCTTTGATTTCTGCTGCTTCACACCTTTTTCCACACCACCCGGAGGGCGGTGACGATTTATTCATATAACTTATGAGCCGTGACCCAGTGGTATAGCTTCAACTAAATTTCCCCGTAACTTCTGCAGGAGTCCTTCAAGTAGCCCGCCCTCTCGACTTTGAGACTCAACGCTGGCACAACCTCACAGTCCGCGTCCGCGATCCGGTCATTGGCGTTTACGCGGATGCTGTTGTCACGGTGGCGGTCACCGACGTGAATGATAACAGACCTCATTTCGAGACCAAAATGGTGCGCGCATCCGTCTCCGAAGCAGCCGTACCTGGCACTTTGATCACCAAGGTGAGTGCTCGCCAACCGTGGCTAAGGTGCGGTTATCAACCGGTGAGGTGAACGTGCTACGAGTGTTCCGTTTAGTCACCAATGCGTCTCGTACCTCTAAATTTACTTTCGTAACTTATATTAAATCGCGTGTTGGTTCTTCTATCGTGTGATGAACAATTTCATTAGCAGCAGGGGAGGTGAGGGAGGAGAATCTATCGTGGATTCTGTGTTGAAGTACTCATGGATTCAAGTTATATTCCTATTATTCATTTTTTTGGAGACTATGAAAGTATCACTATGGAAACCGAGTATCGATGAAGCGTTCTCTTTCTTGTTAATTATTTGACCTCTATGTTATCGGTAAAACGTATTATCATAGATCTATTAGCCATCTTTATGCAGGCGAATCTTTGTCTTTAGTAACAATAAGCAGCTTCAATACCCAAAGTTGTAATGCATAATTCATTTTCAAAGGTCAAATGCCTCGAACTCAATTTAGAAAAAGACTAAGAAGAATCGAGTAGCTGTATCTCAGGCTCTTGATTTGACTTCATGATTAAATTTTCAATTATTGGATAGTTTTAAAAATATCTTTAGTTTTCAGAGTCTTCAATATTTGAACTACTAAGACGGTTCTGCACATGCCAAAATTGCTACTAAATAAGATTCATTGAGAGGCACGCATACCTGTTGTTCAGTAGCACATGTGTGTTTCAAATCAGACATCTCCTAACGGAAACGTCGACGTACGCACTGGATAGGTATTCTCTTATGTTTTCAAAAGAATAAATGTAAAGTTCAAAAATTGACGAGTGATAGATTGACATCGACTATCCATATTTTAGTATTGTTGCCTTCTCTCACAACTGTAGCCAATTTAGTATTGAAATTAGTTCCCACACTCTGCCCCTGCTACATTTCATGTCGCACAGCACCAACAACCATGCTCGAACGTCAGCTGTTTTTGCCTCGCGCTTTCCCCGGACTCGAACTCTCGAATTGTAACCCCGAGTCTGCAGAACAGGCCTGCTGCTGTCTAGGGAATAAGTATAATGATATGGTATGAATTTTCCTAGAAACGGATGAATATTTTTTCAGGAATTTCGTTCGCCTCATTTACCACTGACTTGGATAAATTATTTGCAAGTAAAACGGTGTTTCAAATGTAGGTACAGACTTGTAGCGCCTGCGTCTTGCTGAACTCTTTATATTTGAACTCATTCCTCCCAGTAAATTCACTTTGTTTTAATTTGCGTTTGAATAACAAAAAAAAGACTAGCACGGGCTAAGTGTAGACTAGTTCACCTTATGCGCCATATTCGTTACCGGATGTTGCAAGGTGAATTTAAGCCCGTTAAAGTAATCCGAAAGTTGAATTTACGCTCGTCCTAGAGTCATGCCAGGGCTTAGAAGGTGACTTTTAACAGACCAGATGACTCGGGGCAGATTATTTACCTGTTCTCGTCACCACGGCCGTTCCAGGTGGTGGCTACGGACCTGGACACCGGCGACAGCGGCCGTATCCGTTACGGCTGCCTCTACGGCTGCGATTTGTTCACGGTCGCCGCTACCGGGGGGGAGGTGGTCCTCATGGGGGACCTGGATGCAGACGGGGGAGATGGGGGGCCTGTGGAGTACACCCTGACCGTCATTGCTACGGACACCGGCCTGACTCCGCTGAATGCCACGGCCACCGTCATTATAACGGGTGTGGAGTGGAGCTTGTGCACGGCCGTTGGGAGGGTGTTGTAAGGGCGGACATATTACCAACCACTGTCGACTTATGTGGACGCCGTGGTTGTTGCATTCACACGGTTACATGAAAGGGAAATGTGTTGCTAATTCAAGTGTTGATTGCTACGAGAAATGGCGTCTCCATGGAGACATTGTTTTGGTTACCTCAGCTATAGATAGAACTTCGATACTTCTATCATTAGTGCCCACTTTGCTTCTTTCAATTTTCACACACAGTCTCGGCTATCTCTTCGTTGTCCTTTCATCCTTTTCATTCTTAACTGACTGATTGTAGTTCGTTCGTTTATTACTTATAAATAAAGGTTCTTTTGTTTGTGCTGAGGATCCTGTGTCGGAATACACTTTGTGCATAGATTCCTCGTTCTCAACAGTCCATACTAAATGGCTACTTTTCTTGGCGCCCTCTGGACCCCTCGTCACGTGGACGGAGAGCTTTAAAACAACTAATATTCTATCCTACTCGAGTGTTGAAGTTCACGTTCATTGTATGAAATTCATGCACTGCATCACAGTCTTAACATTCGTCGAAGCCGTGAAAAATATAACCAGTAGACAGACACTTTATGAGCATTTCGAGCCAATCCAATA
This sequence comes from Orchestia grillus, assembly GCA_014899125.1. Lineage (NCBI taxonomy): Eukaryota > Metazoa > Arthropoda > Malacostraca > Amphipoda > Talitridae > Orchestia > Orchestia grillus. Next base: position 16,156 of record VOMN01120856.1, read on the forward strand.
GCTGTAACAGAGTGCATCGAGAATTTAGTCTTTAGTGTACGACTGCTAAGATGAATGAAGCCGTGCTTTGCGATGGGTGAAAACGCTCTTTAGATTTTATAAAGCAACTCAAATTAAGACTTTGTCAACCTTATCACAATCTGATGCCATATTTTTTGGACTGTTCCTCGAACGGAAACTCGACTTCCATGCCTGTGAGGCCTGATGGAGCTGCGCTCGTGAAGGATGTTGGATTGCAAGCTCTGCTCGAGGCGCGAGACTCGCAAATCATAAGAAATTCTAATACGTCCCGTAAGCCCCGAAACGTTCTTAGCACAAACCACGAATTCTTATTTATTGCAATTTAAGTAATATCTAATAATTTGATACGTTACACGAACATAAAATGATGCATTGCACAAATCCCAAGAAATTCTCGCACACGGTTTAAATCCCAATAAATTTTCACACACGGCAAAAATCTAAAGAATTTTTTTGTCTTTCTAGTGGAAGACTTCAACGACAACGCCCCGGTGTGGGCTGCGTCAGCGTTCAACACCCGCGTGTCGACCGCCGCCGCCCCTGGCCAGTCCCTGACGGCGGTGCGGGCGGCGGATCCCGACAAGGCCGACGTCGGCAAGCTTCGCTACGAGATCGTCGCCGACGCCTCCGCCCGCCAGCCCGACTTCGTCGTCCATCCCATCACTGGTCAGTCGGGGTAGTCCCTCAGACCAAAACTCAACTCGGGGTAGTCCCTCAGACCAAAACTCAATTCAGGGTAGTCTCTCAAACCGAAACTCAACTCGGGGTAGTCCCTCAGACCAGAACTCAATTCGGAGTAGTCCCTCAACTCATTACTGGTTGTCTGGACTTGTCACTATTAGGAGAGATTATTACCCTTTTACATGAATATTCCGCATGCGACTATTCCGCATTTCCGTTCCGGCAGTCTGGGTCAAGGCACGCGGGCGCAGACACACAGATTCTGTCCGTTGATCAGGTGTCGCCTTGTGTGAGGTGCCCGTAGAAGAGAGGCTCTACTGTGTATACTGTAGAAGTCAGTGTAGTGGCAGCCCTCTATACGGTTCCTTAAATACTTTTGGCCCTCTTCATGGATCAGGTAATGGACAGGACCTTCTACGTGGCGATTGCTGTAGCTGGCCTGCGGTATCCAGTAAATGTAAACACCTTAGTTTACTTTATAGACCAAAATACCTATTTCTTATTCCACACGGACGAAACACCACCGTTTATCAATCTCTGCAATGGTAACTGTAAGTTATTTGTGAAAAAAATGATTCTTTCATTGCCTAAAGTTTTCAATTCAATTTTAGGGGTCAGAAAAACAGGCGTTCTGTACAATTTAAGATTGTGTTGAGATGTGGCGCATCGAGCCCAGATGTGTGTGGGAGTCTGAATATTTTCCTTACGAACAGATCCATTTCTTACCTCAGGTGTCATTTTAACTCGATAGCAACTCTCCAGTGACGTCATCAGAGGGTATTGAATAGACAATAAATGGGTTAGGTTAGTTAGGTTTGTCTATCGTCAGCTATGGGGACTGGCGTCCCGAGTGGTAACTGTTAGGCCTCCTCAGATGTAGGTTGGCCCTCGGAATTTCTCTTCGTGCCCACTTTGCTTCTTTTAATTTTCACACCTTTGCTATCTGTTCTTTTTCTTGTCTTCCTCTTCATTTTTAACGAACTGTTCCCATGCGCAACATCCGTAGTGGGAACACACCTTGTGCGTCGGTTCCCTGTTCTCTATAGTCCTCATTAAATGGTTCTCATCTTCTTGCGTAACAAAGTTCGAGTTGATGAAGCGGTGCAGTCTGTGCCACTACTACTCCAGTGACGTCAATGCTCTTTCACAACGTTAGGTTTCACAGAAAATCTCCCGACTTTTAAGAACCCTAATCCTCGTGCGACCCACACCTGACTCCATACTAAACCCTAACATTTTAGGGTTCATGTCACTAGGACATAAATCCTAAGTCCATACTAAGTCCATAGTCCCTTCTCTTTCGACGGGAGATGTAGGACTCATTAAAACGCTGCTATCCTCATTCGATTACTACTAGTACTACTTAGGGTGTAAGCTATCATACATTTGTTACACACTCTCTCTCCGTAGGTGTGGTGTCTGTGGTACAGCCTGCCCTCCTGCTGGGGATGTCCTTCGTGCAGCTCAACGTCTCCGTCACAGACGGAGTGCACGCCTCTTTCGCCCCCCTCAATGTGTCCATCGTGCCAACCAACAACAGCCCCCCCAGGTCAGCGGACTGACCTCGGGTTGTTAGCTAAAATTTCAACATGTGCCCTGAGTGACGTCGATGCGTTTCAGCAGCGCGAATAGTGGACGTCTTGACGAGCTAAATTTTTTTTAAATTAATAATTGAGGGTAATCATGACGATTATTTTTTACCATAAGTTTTCGGTTAAATTTACTTTAACTGTCTTCAAGGGACGATGCATAGGCTATATATATATATATATATATATATATACACATACGTCGTCTCCTAAAGACGGTTAAAGCAAATTAAACAGAAAGCTTGAGCTTAAAAGTAATTGTCTTGATTATTTTCAATTATAAATTTGAAAAAACTCGTTGATAAACGCTCAAAATCTCGCAACTTGAGTGTTGGGGTTCAATAGGAACGAGGGTCAAAGACAAGATTTTTCTTCCTTGGAAATTTATTTTTCTTCTCGAAAATTCAACATCCCCTTCTTTTTGATATTCACCTTTGAAGCCCATTTTTGGAATTCTTTTATACTCGTTTCGAGGCGTGACAAATCTAAGGTCGGCACGTATCTCAGTTACGAACGTTTACTCAATAGTTAAGGGAATCGCAGTACAGAATTCTGTTGCTAAGCAAGTTTATGATAAAAAAATTTACCGAAGCAGAGAGTCATCAGTAAGGGGGGGAGAGTGAGCAGCTGGTACGTCCTGACAATTAGAAATAATTTTTCGCTTCAAATTTCCAGAAAATTTCTGCATGTGCTGCGAAAATCATTGTTTGCTTGTTTGGTTGCCCCTATATTCATGATGTCATTTTCCTTTGTGGCTCAAATAGATGTCGTTAATTTTACCATTTTAACAAACTAACATAGTGCACACTTATTGTCATTGCTGGTTTCCTTTCTCTTCATTTCTTCAGCTCGAATTAATTTCCAGAGGCTTGTGTCCCGTCTAGTCGCGGTCTCTTTGCAAGATTAGCCCTGGAATTGTAACCCTAAATCTAATGAGGCGTAAAGGAGAGAATCGTAGTCTCGATTCTATGGGAAAAAAATGGAAGGCAAACTACGGGGTATGAGAAATTCGAGGTTTGGATTAGTATATACTTGTTCGTTCACCAACTGAAATGTCCGGAGTTACCCCGTTAAGTCTCTGATGCATTTTGTTGGGGTTAGTCTCGAAAATGGCTCAAATAACCGTGACTCAACCAATAGTTCAGATTTGCGATGAAGCTAAAATCGTTTGATATCCGAACGTATTTTTTTCTGGGCTTGGAGCCCTGTTCTTAACTTTGGTCATTCAGAAGCCATTCAGCTATCCTATCTTCACTGCTGGTCAGTGTACTGAAAGCTTAAACACATTTGACTCCCAACTACTAAAAATTTTTTGGAAAGTATTCTCTTGCAAAAGTTATATAATATGCGAGCACGGTAGGTCTCGACTCGTTGAATTGGGATTAATTTTGCCTGGGCTGCAATGAGGAAAACACTTCCCTCGTTTATCGCCTTGGAAAAGCGGACTCCGGTCGAGCATAGTTCATTTCTAGCGACTCCTCTCCGGTCGCATTTTGTTCTTTGTCGAGACGTCTTTTATTAGAGAAAATTTACAGTGACTTTAACCGCTAGTGCAAAGGCAACCTCGAGCAGTGTGATTTTGGGACTTAATTTTGGTAGCTCAATGGCGTAACCACATGACCAAAATTTAAAAACTTCACCAAGATTGTTGGAAGTCCCAACCTCCCCGAGGAGCAGTGCATTTCCGACAGTACAGGACCCGAGGAACTTCACGATCAGCGGCATTCAGCAACAATGAAAGCCAGTAGTATTAATATTCTCCTACGTTTTGCTCAGGTTCAGCAGAGCCGTGTACGAAGCCCATGTTTTGGAGGAGGCTCCCCCAGGGACGGGAATTATCAGGGTAGAGGTCCGTGACCCCGACCCTGGCATGTACGGTGACGTCATCTTCGCCATTGTGGGCGACCATCACGCTGCTCTCTTCGCGATCGACGATTTGGGTATGTGAACTTGCAGGTTCTTTTGTTATACATGGCCGTTCATTTGGTGGCTGGTAACGGTGCGAGCTTTGGTTAGATTGGAACTGGCGTGTATTTGAAGATTAGTTAGACTTTGATTTTTGGTCGTATGTAGTTTTCTTCATTCCGGATTCATTTGGATGGCTTCTAGACACGGGCAAAATTTGCCTTGAGGTTCGTAACACAGCTCCATTTTTCAAATTACGCCCAGCGTTCTGCTAGATTAGATCACATTTTAAAAAGCAGTTTTGAACTCTTTAAGAAAAGTTTTCTTCGTTCTTTTACAATATTTTCAATATTTACATGCCTAGGAGGTATTTAATAATACATGTGAAATTCCAGGAACTCTCTCGACTCTTGTCCCACTCGACCGAGAGTCCGATTCCGTGCACACGGTCGTAGTGTCGGCGACGGACGGCGGCGGCAAGACGGATTTCACCAGAATACGGATCCTAGTCGATGACGTCAACGACAACGCTCCAGTCTTCGCCTTGCCGCAATACCAAGCCAACGTCAGGGTCGGCACCGACGTCGGCGATACCATTCTGAAGGTATGCTCAGTGACTCCATGATTCACAAAGTACAGTAGAAGGCGATACAAAGTGTGGAAGAAGGCGCGGTCACTGACGATTCAAGTCTAAGATGCGTTTGCTTAGGATGTAACTTTAAAGGCACTTTAAATAGGGATAAAACATATTTGAAACATAGCTCCCTGGTAATTTTATTTGAAAGATACGCTCTATGGCCCTCTCATGGGGCATAGGATAAGCCATAGGCAATAGGGCTAGGCTAGTTAGGCTTGTCCATCCTATGCTATGGGGACTGGCATCCCCAGGGTTACCTTAGGGTGGTACTGTTAGGTTACCTTAGCTATTGGTAGGCCTTCGGGACTTCTATCTTTCGTCCCCACTTTGCTTCGTTCCATTTTCATGCTTTCTTCACGGATTGTTCTTTATTTTTTCTTTACATAGATTCCACGTTTCTAAAGTCCATACTAAATAGTCCCTTATTTTCGTTCTCTTGGGATCGCCTTTGTTGTGGGTAGGGAGCTTCGAATTAACTAATAATAAAAATCCGCTCCTTGGCGATCCATCTTAGAAGATGAGTTTCCCTGGCGAGGCAACTTGGAAAATAGATGCTCTAGTGAGTCACTATATAAAGCACATTGACCGCCACTTGCAATGTGGAAGGCATGTTTACTGGTGACTTCATTTGGGATAAGAACCTCAAAATTACTTCTAGTAACACTATCTCTTTGGCGCCTCCACATGGAAGCGAGTTCCCCGCCAAACTGATTTTGAGCGAGGATGTGTCATAAAAGTAACGCTTAAATAACAAATTACATAAAAGTAAATTGTGACTTCACTCGGGAAGAAGGTTACGAAAAGAGACACCGTATTGAAGATGTGTCTGTTCGATTGCGAAGTTTAATCCGGTGATAAATCATCCCGAGAGGCCGGCGGTGTATTCACACGGTTTGTGCAACTGACAGTGACCGTGTGAATGCGATCACGGCGGCGTCGTCCACATATGTTGATGGTGACTATGTGAAGACAACTACGGCGAGGAATATTCTGGGGCTAATTCGTTCAGGGGCCAAACAGAGGAAAGTGACAGGAAAATATTGCTAACTGGAGCTGTCTCCGATATTTCGAGGTGCGCTTAGGATATTTAGGAAATTATTTTGAGAAAGAAAACCAGTCATGCCGAGCGGGACCGTGAAAGGGGATGAGTGCGATGGAGTAAAGAAGTACCAATTTTAATGCCGTTCATGAAACTGATATAAAAACATGCTTACGTTACTGGAATTTGATTCGTACGTAGGTGTTGAGGAGCTTGTCACCTGGGTGATTATTTTGTGATTTAAAAATTTTTTTTGCACAAAGCGTCATTCAACGAATGCTCGACAAAAAGAAAAGTGCATGAATTTCTTCACTTACATCACCCCAACTCCAATTTACGGGAGTGCCTTTCTGTTCACTGGACTCCTTATGTTTGCATCGAACGGACTGCTATAGCATTGTGAAGTATTTTTACATGTCGAAAAATAACAAATGCTGGAAGAACAGTTTTTAAAAGTTTTTATTATCTATGTAAGATATGATTCATAGATAATATACACAGATTATCGTAGGTAGATTATTATCGATGTGCCTTTGGTTTGTGGGACGCCGTTAATAAGATTTTAGGATTCGCTCGCGAGTGTGTCCACCACCGTCGAAATAGTTACGTTTTTGATAACTTTACTTTTAAAATTTTGGATGATAAGTTGCGTGACTACTGCTATTTGATTTAACTTTGAAATTTAAGTGAATTACTCTAAAGTTCTTCATTGTCCAGAAATTAGATTTTTTACCCTTCTCAATGATTTCACTGGGAATTATCATGAGTACTTAAATACAAGTAAATTCTTCAGTGATCCAATTTCCCATGATGTTTGCATTGCAATTTTGTAATTAAATCCTCTGTGCTTCCTATAGCATCCACGCTAAAATTGTCTTCATAACACATTTCTAACGATGTGACCCCGCCCGAGGTTCGTCGCCCCCCCCTGGAAGAAGAATAGCACCCCACAGGAAACGCGTTAAACTCAGCCTGTTTTTCTTTCTTTCAAACGTTCGTCACGAACAATTTAGGAGCTACCTTTCGCATTCCGTTTTATCGGCACCAGATTTCTGTCAAACGCATGGACGGCACTCGGCCAACAACGCATGCTGTTGTGGTACATTATACAGGGTGACAAAAAAAGAGGGAGGAAATTAAACGCTTTTACTTATACATACGTACTTTTTGTATAAGTTATAAGCGTTTAATTTCCTCCCTCTTTTTTTGTGTCACCCTGTACAATAAATATTATGAATATCGGGACAATAGATGTTAATTTGTTAAGATGCCCTCTTATTTACGGTAAATCTGACGTGAAATGTTGTTCCTTGCGGTATCACTGATACGGACTGCTTTTCCTGAAAATGCTCTTAATTTAGGAATACAGACCCCGGAATTTTCTCTTACTTAAATCCTTAAGAGCGTGACAGAGACGGACGGATCAAGCAAACGAGTAACACTGGGCTATTATTATATAGTGGGGTAATATAACAATAACTAGCGCCCCCGTGCCTTCAAAAATGCTAGAAAAATCTTATGAGGAACTATGGGATAATTTTCTGTATCACTGATACAGACTGCATACTGCGACGCAATCTCGCTGACTAGGAATACGGACCCGGAAATTTTCTCCTAATTCTTTCAGCGCGTGAATTAATACTTACACCCGAAAAAAACAGCAAACACTGATCCATGCATAAGCTTGGCGTCTTATTCTAGAGTACTGAGGTAATGCTAACATGGGCAGGTTGCAGCCCGAGACGCCGACGACGGTCTCAGCAGCACCGTCACGTACGCGATGTACGAGTCCAACTCCTCCCTCGCACTCCACATGTTCCACATCGACGCCCGCACCGGCAGCATCCAGCTCAAGCAGGCGGCTGCTGAACAAGGTGGAGTTGCACCTTCAGATGTTTCACTAGGAAGTTTTCTTATTTATTAGAATAAGGGACGCCCAGGGTCCCTATTGTAGGTTAAGATTCGTAAACATCCACTGGGTTTTAAATTTATTACCCAAGCTTTCGCACGCTTAATAGGCAGCGTGCGTTTTCAAGGGACGAAACAATAGGAGGTTTTCGTAATGCGAAGTGGTCGCTGGAAATTGATGCATGTTCAAAGGCCTTAGAAGTACCAATTGGTGTAAAATAAGATCGTCATACATCCAAACAAGTTTGGGTTGTGACGAGCAGTTTCGATATAAAATTGGTCGTGTCTTTGTCCAAATTTTTATTTGGATAAACCTTTCAAGTTTTATTTTGATCTGACATGCCTCATCTCCCCAAAAAGTCATAATATTTTTGAGAAGGTGCTAACTCGCTATATGCTTTAAAAGTAATTGAATGGCAATCTAATTTTTACTCTGATTGGCAATCATTGGGAGGGACTCAGCGAAGAAATTCGAACATCGATATCTTGTTGCCACCCTAATGGTCTTGCTGCTAGAGTGTGTGGCGGACATGTTGCTAGAGTATGTGGCGGACATGTTGCTAGAGTATGTGGCGGACATGTTGCCAGAGTGTGTGGCGGACATGTTGCTAGAGTGTGTGGCGGACATGTTGCTAGAGTATGTGGCTGTCATGTTGCTAGAGTGTGTGGCGGAAATGTTGCTAGAGTGTATGGCGGACATGTTGTTAGTGTCTAGGGAACATGTCGCCAGAGTATATAGTGAATATGTCGCTAGAGTGTTCAATAAACATTCTAGCCTGAGACCATTCCTTTGAGATGCTTTGTATCACCACACAGTATCTAAATTGGTATGAAACGCACATTTCTCGACGGAGTTCATTTCTAAGGCAATGCAACATTTTTTATTTTAGGAAACCATTTCTAAAATGAATTTCCGCTTTACAGACAGTAAGATGCTAGACAGCAAAGTTTCGATATTTACAGCTTCAAATACGTGTACATACAGGGATGCATCAAGGCTGCATTGAGCTTCTTATGAAACACTAGCAGGATCCTCATGAAAGTAGAATATAGAAATCGATACAGGCTGTAAAGGGTTAATTATCGCAAGGGTTAATTATCTTTGTAAAGGTTAATTATCGTTGTAAAAGGTTAATTATCTTTATAAAGAGTTAATTATCGTTGCCGCGCAGCCAACTCCGTGTACCAGTTCTTCGTCCGCGCCACTGATGGCGGGTCGCCGCCTCTGCACTCCGACGTGCCCGTGAGCGCCTTCTTGCTGCCCCCCACCCACACTCGCCCCCGCTGCCCCCGCCCCTTCCAGAGGTTCTTCCTGCTGGAGGACGCCACCGTCGGTACGTATGTGCCATCCGTTCTCTACGTGCACGCGCCTCAGGGGGCGCAGGATGGCCAATTGGTTAGGTTAGGTTTCTTTATTGTATGCTGTGGGGACTGGCATCTTCAGGGGGACACTGTTAGGTTACCTCAGGTATACTGTAGATTGGCTTTCGAGACTTCATTCTTCCGTGCCTATCATGTTTATTTCAATTTTCGCACTCTCTTTGCCATCTCTTCTTTGTCTTTTTTCCTCTTCATTCTTAACTTGCTGTTTCTATGCGAAAGGGGATCCTGTGTGAAAACGCGCCGAGTACAGTCCATACTAAACGGCCCCTCCCGTTAGCTCCCTATGGATCACATTTCATGTGGACAGGGAGCTTCAAACTAACTAGGAATCTAGTCTAATCTCTTCCTATGTTGGCTTAAATTAGTCTGCCGGGGTGCTTCAGATATCTTGTTGATTTCACGCATTCGTTAGTATTGTTCGTTGTTGCTTTCATTTGGTTATATGTCTCCAAAGGTTGTCATGCACTTTGGACACTGGAACATTTCTCCTTACAATATCATTCCCGCTCAATCAGTAATACCCTCCATTTCGAGTGCCGCGGTTGCCTTCGTTTCAAAGATTTGTGTGGGCAGGCACGGTGGTGACCAACCTGTGGGCGGGCGGCCCTATGCCGGTCCAGTACTGGCTGGTGACCGACGGCGATATGTCGTCCCTGGACGATGCGGTGCCCCTCAGCGACGATGAGCCCCCGCAGTTCAGCGTGTCCCCGTCAGGAGACGTGATCCTGAGCAGGGCGCTAGACCACGAGACCAGGCGCAGTCATGAGGTCATCGTCGTCAATCAGACCCTCACCACGCCGCCGTCGCTCGATTACATGACCATCGAAGTCGTTGTGAGTGGCCGTCTCAAAAGAGAGGTTTCGTTAGCGGTAGTTATGCTGTAGTTTACGTGTGCGTCGTGTGGGTCATTAATACGCTCTTATCGTAGACAAACTGTAAATATAATGGCTTGTCCGTGGAGGTTGTTGTCTACATGCTTCTTTGCTGCTTTTCTCAAGCTTCCAAATTCAAGAGAAAATTCTGGAGTTTTGTTTTTCATATTTTCCATTCCGTTGTAAGTTATTGAACCTCTTTCGAAATGGATAGTGCCTGTTGACTCAAACGTTCATAAACGTATTTAAAGGGGTGGAAATGAGTATAAGACACTCTATTAAATTGGTGAAATTTTTTTTATTACTGCACAAATTCTTCTGAAAATTTGTGTCCAGAACGAAGATCGCATTGTAATCAATAAATAAATTCGATTTTACAATGCGTTTCCACAAAAAATGTTATTGACAGAACTACGCTTTCGCGGGTGAATATAATTACGAGTATAAAACAGTTTTGAATATTGGTATTTCTGTTTCACTTTGAGTGTTAGAAAACAATAAGTGCCTGAGCAAATTGTAAAGAGCTCTTATGATGATTGCAAGCCAAGTGAGGCTTAGTTAAACATTGCATAAAGTCACTGCAAAATGTCGAGGAACTCTCCCAGCAATGAAAATGTGTTTGAAAAGGGGGCAAATTTCTGCCTAATTTTTTGAAAGAAAATCTTCATGTTTCATTGCAAGAGAACTATTGAAGTCCTGAATAGTTGTGAGAAACTATCTAAAGGACACTGAATCGCATGGCACCAAAAAATGGCCAGGTCGTCCACCTAAAATTACTGATGCAGCCAGACGTCGACTTTTCCAGATGCTTCTAATGGACAGTCATGCTCAAGAGATCTGCAACAATCTCAGAATTTACCCGTCACTCCAAGAAGAGTTCGTCAATTCCTCCATGATTCGTCAAATGTCGCATGTCGAAGATGGCCCCCGGCTTTAACTGCTAAACATAAGACGCGCGCGGGTTTGGTAGAGAAAAAATTCACATGGATGAAGGGGTACTGGAAAACCGAAGTGTTTTCTGATGAGGAAAAGTTTAATTTAGATGGGCCCAGTGTTATTGGCATACTTAAGAAAGCAGCAGTTTTCTGAAAGACCATTTGGAGGAACATCTGTTATGATTTAGGGAGATTCTTCTGCGTCTGAAAAGGCTAGTTTAGTAGCGATGGAACGAAAACAAAACTCTGCTGAGTATATCAATGTTTTGGAAGTAAGCTCTGTCCTATTTACGAATCATCCAAACTACAATAATGTCATTTTCCAACAGTACGATGCAGTCATGCACACCTCTTAGCTCTCCAAAAACTGGTTTAAAACAAACATCGAAGTTTTGGCCTAGCCCGCTAAGTGTCCATCTTTCGTGTTTACTTTTTACTATCTCTTTTTTGTCTTTTCTTCCTCTTCATTTTTAACTTGCTGTTTCTATGTGCAGCAAATCCATCGTGGGAACATCCTTTGTACATTGATTCCCCGTGCTCTAGAGTCCATAGTAAATGGTCCCTTCTCTTCACTCTTTTCTTATCACATTTCTCGAATCACATTTAAACTAATTAATAATCTAATCTAATCCATTGTCCCTCGCCAGGTGATGGACGTGAACGATAACCCTCCAACATTTGGCTCCACGTCCTACGCAGTAGAGGCTGCTGAGAACACGGCCGTGGGGGCGACCGTGTTGCTGCTGACGGCTGCTGACCGTGATGCTGGCAATAACGGCCAGGTCTGTCAAACGATCAATTAAAGGATGAATATAAATTTCAGTAGTTGCTAAGTACGAGTGACGCTCCGAAATTGGAGAATTTTAATTAGGATTTCAATCAGGACGCTTCTAATTGGAAAACAGGTTTAGACCCAACGGATTCTAGTTGGAATGTCCGGTTTTGAAAAGCCATATTCGAAAAAAAACTGAACTGGTTGCATTATTATGAAAGAAAACTTATAAAAATGAATGGTGAATGCCTCTTTTTTTAATTCATTTTGACCATTGCGAGAACTAGTTGTCCTGGCGTTACCTCCTACGACCTACATGATAGAAAGATTGTACAAATTGAAATTGAAAATGAGCGAAACTTGAGGACATTCAAAATCGATTTCGTGAGGCCCACCAAATTCTGCAGCAGCACACGTCGCGTTTGGACTTGGACCACCGTGAATGTTACGTGTCATTAGGGGCGAGGAAAAGACATAAAATGAGGTCAAGATCTAAACAGTTCAGTGAGGCCGAGTACGGCTGGTCATTATTTCCATCGTCTTACCTGCAGCATTTCTTTTCCGCAGCCGCAAAAATGTTAGTCTTCAGTTCCTTTTTACTGATGTTTTGACGTCCTCGTCATTGCAGGTGTCATACAGCCTGTCTCCGTCTACCCGTCCTTCCATCACCCGTCTTGTTCGCGTCACCCCTGAGACGGGAGCCATCACCCTCATTGCCCCACTAGACAGAGAGACGGACGACCGTCTTACCTTCTCCGTCATTGCATCAGACGAAGGTTCCGTCCCTCTGTCTGCGTCTGCAGTCGTCGTCATCTCTGTCAAGGACTACAACGACAACCCGCCTGTCTTCTCGAGTCCGTCCTATGAGGCCTCGGGTGCGTGCCTGATATTGGTCTAATATTAATCTCATATTTGTCTTATTTAGTCTCATATATGTCAAATTTGGTCTCATACTGGTCTCGTTTATTTTAATATTTGTTCAACATTTGTCTAATATTTGGCTAATATTGGTCTAATATTAGTCTGGTATTGGACTAGTATGGGTCTAGTGTGGGTTAAATATGGGTCTCGTATGGGTCTAATATTGGTCATCTGTTCGGAAATTAGACCGGTGACTGTCTCGAGACAAGAATGTTAAATTCGTGTTACGGTTTCTGCCAGTTCTGCTGCACTAGTTGCAATAAATGACAGGGTTCTACATTGTAAAATGGAAAAGGCTGGTGCGACATTATTACTGTAGTTTATTCCGCTGTTCCGATTTATGTCAGGCTCTTTGGCGTAGCTAATCCGTAGTGGGTTGACTTGGTACGAATATCTTGATGTAGGCACTCCGTAAAGTTGAGTTACCTACCCATGTGGTATTGTTCCTCATCCTCTGTATCGTGACTTCAAGTACTCTATGAATATCTTGTCATTTCCGACGAGATAACTTCACATGGCCACCACTTCAGCCCAACTCATCGTAGTGTTACTTTAGCGGAAAAAGTTCGTCAAGAAAGCTCACGTCCGCTCCTCCGTGTATTCCGACGCTCCTAAATGTCGTATTCCACTCGCACGATGGACTAAAGATCAGATGACATCCTTACTAACCCGTCGTTGAATGTGGGGCTCATGTCGGAGGAACATCTAAGCCTAGTGCCAACCTTCCTTCAAGAAAAGAAGGGGAACCAACGCAGTAGGGAACATTTCTAGTTAACAATAGTTTCGTATATTTCGGAATATATAGCTTCCATCGTCGGTGCAGGTTTTCAGTGTCCTATTGACGACGACGCACTGCACTGGTGGTGGCGGCTTTGGGTTCCGACGCGCACGCAGATTACTTCGAAGACATTTCCCCCTTGCATTGGTTCTTCTTTTTACCTTGCATTAAACTTGGGCTTCCTACGAACCTACCCATAAGCTCTGCAAGTGTGAGCCTTAGGTGAAATAGATGAGATAACAAGATAGTGGATAAGGCAAAATACGTACGAAATAGGCAAGATAAAGTTCCTCAGAAACCGACCCATAAGCTCTGCAAGTGTGAACCTTTGATGCAATTCTCACGACTTCTCTGGCCCCCGACGTCCAGTTGCTGAGGACGCTCAGCCTGGTGCCGCCGTCACGCAGCTGGAGGTACACGACGCTGACGTGCTGCACGAGCGCCTCGACTTCTTCATAGCTGACGGAGACGACGCCGCTCTCTTCTATGTGGACAGCACTGGTCTGGTGAGTCATGTTGGTCTGGTGAGTCATGTTGGTCTGGTGAGTCATGTTGGTCTGGTGAGTCATGTTGGTCTGGTGAGGCATGTTGGTCTGGTGAGGCATGTCGGGTTCGTCCAGTGTGCTACAGACCCTTGCCGGTCGATGCCTCATGGCGCTGTGTTTCAAACTTAAAATTGCGGTGGATCAAAACATAAGTTCGTGGCGAAGAGAAATACGATTTTTAACCGTATGAAACCCAAACCAAAGTTTAGGTTTGGTTACTAAATATGCCAAGTCTGACACACGTATTTACATATTTATAATGAACAACATTAGAGATAGTTTTTCCAAAAGTGGTACCTACACATGGAGTGTTCAGGTTACTACGGCCCTATGCTTGCACAACAAAGGTATTACAGCGCGTTTACTAGGTCGTACACTCCAGTATCGCTGGATCTCAAATTGTACAATTCGGGATTTTGGGGAAGGTTGTGTTTTTGTGTTCTTATTTTGAAGCGATGGATGTTAACGCTGGAGTGGTAACAGGTTCCACATAACCCGTACTTTACCTTCCATTTTTCCCTGTGGATTTAAAACTAAGCGTCGCTCCTTCACGCAACCTTAGATTTAGGGTTATGTTCTTTATCAGGTTAAAGAATATGAATCCTCGGTTCTCGTTGCGAGACTTTTGTTGAGTATCTTCCCTTCGTTTTTCCATGAACGTATATGGCTTGACTAATGTTAGGCTGCATGGCATCAGATTACCGATAGGTGCTATTTTTTCATCGTAAAATTAGGATTGATGCCGTTTGTAACCAAAGCGACCATTCATCTGAAATAGGATCAATTTGTCAAGGTAATAATAAAATCAGTGTTTGCTTAGCTAAAATAGAATTGCAGTCTAAGTCAAAGAGCACAGGTAGAGTTTCAACGTTAATGGTAAGGAGATAAAAATAACTCAAGTCCCATAGTAGTTCTTCTCGGTCTGCCACTTTTTCCGGCAGTAAGTTTACCAGCGTCGTCGTGGACTTTTGATGTTCGGATCACAACACTTGCAGAAGTCCAGAAATGTGTTCAACAGTGAGAATATAGTTCCAAAATTTTACAGCAAACAGTAAATTTAATACGTACATTTTTCTCACAGGTTCGAGTCGCCGGCAGCTTAGACAGAGAAACTCGGGCCACGTATTCTCTGTCCATCACCGTCTCAGACGGGAGCTTTGCTGCTCACACCCGTCTAACCGTCACAGTACTCGATGTTAACGGTGGGTATGGGAGGAATAACGGCGAGGGGTGGGTATGTTAACTGTCTGGGATGAGAGAAATAATGCCTGGCTTCGACGAATGCCCCTCAAGGCTAGGTGCCTCCAAAATATCCAACTAGTCATGCAGTTTTTAACCCTTTATTCTTCCCATACGTTTGATTTGACAGAAAAGTTTCAAACTCTCTGATTGAAATTTTCTCAGGCACTGAAGGGTTGTGTCCGTCAGAGGCATAGGATTGGAAATCGGGTTAGGTTAGGTTTGTCTATCATATGATATGGGGATTGTTAAGTTACCTCATCTATAGATAGGTCTTCGGGGCTTCTATCTTTCATGCCCACTTTACTTCCTTCAATTTTCACACCTTCTTTGCTCTCTCTTTTTTGTCTTTTCATCCTCTTCATTCTTAACTTACTGTTCTTACGCGCAAGGGATCTTGTGTGGGAGCACGCTTTGTGAATAGCTTCCCCATTCTTTTTTTATCCATACTAAATGGTCTATTCTCTTTGCTCTTGTAGGATCTCATTTCATGTGAATTAGGAACTTTCAATTATTGCTATTATAATGATAATAAGGGTAATTTTTTAATGGTACAGGATTGACTGCATTGATTGTATTTCTTGTTCATTGACAAATGCATTTCTCCTACAGACAACGGGCCCGTATGTCTGTCGTCGGAATACCGCCTGACTGTGTCAGAGGCGGCCGAGCCTGGCCAGCTCCTCATGCGGGTCGCCGTCCAGGACGCCGACGTCAGCCCTAATGACGTCTCACGGTCAGCATTGTGGGATTTGTTAAAAATAGGAAATACGTAATGGTTGACAGGGCTTTTTCTCCTTGGCTTAGGGCGAGAACGTATCATGAGGCAAGTACATGTATTGTTTGACGAGGGAGAGGTTATGAGCTTTCTCGCTTCCGAGGTCTTGCTTTTATTTATTGTTTTCAAACCACAGATGCACTAGCAAACTATGATACCACTTCTACTACTATTACTTCTACTGCTGCTACTACTACTATTAAACCACAGATGTGGCGAAAAGCAATACAATCAAAACATAATAAAATGGACTATGTCATTTACAATTTGCGTTTTTTTTAACATTTGGATTCTAAAGAACATATTCATGCATTTTAAGTCTACACCACGACCCACAGTTAGTGTAGAAAAGTTGTTGCCCTATGTGTTTTCAGTAATATTTTCATCATGATTTTTATTAGCGTTATTGAACAAATACGTTTCCTTAGCTTCTCTCGCCGCTGTTGTGGGAAGAAGTTATTTTTTTCTTCATTTCACGGGAGGTGTTTTTTGTAATTTTAGGACATAGCTTGATTGGGCATTTGTTGTCACGGGCGTCGTGCGAGTGAATTGAGGTGGACATGGACGGAGGTGAACTTCATCAGAACTATTTGAAGATTGACTCCATGTCTTTGGTACCTGGGGATAATTTCGTTGGAAAAAACATGTTTATTAAAAATTAAATGCATGTTTGCGTCGACTGTACAAAATACCGTGTCGCATACGGTCGGTACCTATTGGAATACATGGATCCAAACTCACCAGGTTCGCACTCGCTGGGGAAGGATCGAACTACTTCAGCATCGACGAGAGCGAAGGAGAGCTCACGACTTCGCTGCTCCTCGACCGCGAGACGACCGAAAGCTACTCTTTCTGGGTGAGTTCTCTTGAGTATTTTACTGTGTTGGTGCTTGCTGTGTTGGTGCCTGCTGTGCTGGTGCCTGCTGTGTTTGTGCCTACTATGTTGGTGCCTGCTGTGTTGATGCCTGCTGTGTTGGTGCATACCTGTTGCCTCTTTTTATTCCATTACCGAAGACGTGAAAGGAATTGTAACGTCCATATTTGCTCCTCGTGTAAATGTCGTTTGCGAGATATATTGAAAAAGTTTAAAGCACTTCATACTCGCACCTAGCACTGCATGTATCTACAAAATTAATTTCTTGCAATGTTTCTGTTGACAAAGAGTGGAGCTCTCGGGCACATTTTTACGTTCAGTTTTAGGCCTTTTCCAAACACGTGAGACGATCATCGTCGTGTTTGTTGTTCGTTTTTGATAAATCGCCAAGAGTTGCAAAAAATTTATTCCCCCACTATATATTATCGTGTTTATTTCGAGATCAAATAAATTGAGTGCTAAATCTATGTCTTGAAATCAAAGCCAGCTACGCTTTCCTTAGTATGTTACCTCTGGAGCAAGAGAACCACGGGTGCTACAGTGTCTGGGTGCTTCTGTGCCTCTTTTAGGAATATGGAGCCTAATCTTCCTTCCCCAAAGACAACTCTCTGCCAGGGATCGAGCCCGAGACTTTCTTAATAGGAGGCAAGCACGTGCATTTTAATTTCAGCGTATTTGTTCTTACATATTTTCGACACAGCTGGCGGTGAGGCGCTGACTAGAAGTCGGTGCAGTGGCGGGTCGTTGCCGCATTTCCCATCTGTGTAGAGAGATCTAGACACCTCCTTCCATTTCCTTCCATCTGTACATACAAGTGTCGTAAAATCCGTGGAAGGGTACCTTCACGTCGATCCTAGTATCTTCCTTAAGGGTCCCCTTAGTTCAACGCCTGCATTTAAGATGTCTCAGCTATACGCACGCCTTCGGGACTTCTACCTTCTACCTCGCGCCTACCCACTTGCCACGTCTACCAGTTTTACACTAATTCCTGTCATCGGTCCATTTTAAAATTACTTTGATTTCTCTCTCTTTTGTCAGTTTTCTTATTTTCTCCTGTTTTGAAACTTCAGTTTCGTTTAGCTCTCAATTTGTAACGAGCTGCTTTCGTGTAGTTGTGCTTAAGAGGTGTTTTACGATCACTGTCTCGGCGTGATGTGGAAGCACTGGTTGCCTCAATGCAGCCTGAGTTGTCGCCCACTTGAGACCAAAATTTGTAGCTACGCGTATATCGCTTTAAATTATCGTATTGTGTTAGTTATACTAACTGTCTCTTTTTGTATCGTGATGTATTCTTTCCTTTGTATTCTACTGCGCACCACGGTTACTATATACCATGTTTATTATTATTCCCCGCCCGCAGTACCCTTACACCTGTGCACCACAGTAACTGCATCTATGTACGCACCGCCGTTTTAAATATGGAACGTAACTGTAATTGTACCTGCACTTCCAGGTTACTGGTATGGAATGTAACTGTACCTCCGCTTCCAGGTTACTGATATGGAATGTAACTGTACAACCGCTTCCAGGTAACTGGTATGGAATGTAACTGTACCTCCCCTTCCAGGTTACTGATATGGAATGTAACTGTACCTCCGCTTGCAGGTTACTGTATCGGACTGGTCGGTGCCGGAGTGGCAGTGTACCGTCACTGTGGAGGTCACAGTCACGGATGAAAATGACAACCCGCCGCAGCTGTCGGAGGCTCAGTTCACGGCCACGGTCCCAGAGGACGCCGCAGTCAACACAGTCATCACCAAACTCCATGCTACGGATCCCGACCTGGGTAGGTCTTGTGTACACGAGGACGACTGGTGGTCTCTTCTGGTCTGCTACAGCCTCTTTTTGGCCTGTTGCAGCCTCTTTTTGGCCTGTTACAGCCTCTTTTTCGCCTGTTACAGCCTCTTNGCCTCTTTTTGGCCTGTTACAGCCTCTTTTAGTCTGTTACAGCCGCTTTTTGGCCTGTAACAGCCTCCTTTTGGCCTGTTACGACCTTTTTTTGGATAAGTGTTTCGTTTTGCTTTGTTTCATCAATCTAGCTAAGTTTATTGATTTTTAATAAACTTTATCTTGCTCATTATGTTTTCAATTTCTTTTTGTTAATATTTGCTTCAATAGATGTTTATTTCATACATATCCATTGTTCGAAAGAAGCCAAATTTTAAACTTATTTTCATTTACTGTCATTTTGTCATTCATACGGTAATTCATCTTTATGTACATATTCCTCTTCATATTTCGATGTAGTCTGATAAAGTATATTTGATATCGAGCACGTCAACACCATTTTTGATTTAGAGTGTTCAAAATTGACTTCGTTCACATATCCACTTCTTCTCGAACTAAGCTATGTGTTGATGTGCACACAACGATACCAAAGTCGAGACCTTTGGTTTTGCTAAGTGATTGTGATTTTAGGGCCTTCTTTAATCCGCTATCTGAGCGTTTGCTTGAACTTGTGGCCCATCGTTGGAGACGGCAAGAGAGTCGCCATTGTTTAACGCTACATTTTCAACTCGACTTTGACCTCCAACATCAATTATGGCTTAAAACTTACACACGTGATTCACTGCGTATCATCATTCTGCCACAAAGTCATACACATGATGCAGAGTTCAGAAAAATTTTCAGCTTAGAGAGCCTTGAAAGTCAAATATCTCAATATGAACTTTTTAGGAGCTTTACAATTGTTTTTTGGGGGGGTTTGATACAACTAATTGCGAACATTGTGTAAGAAAAATGCAAGTTAAGATTTGTCTACAAGCCAGATACAGTCATCAAAAAAACAGGTTACCGATCTCTGGTCTCACGTGATCTCTACGCTACACTTTTCACCTAAGTCCCAGAAAAATCTCATAAACGCAGAAAAAGAGCGTGCAAACCTTAGATGAATTTAATCACCATTACAGTCATGGCCTCATTCGTCAAAGTTCAAACATCTGTTAGGAAGACGTATCACTGTAAATTCACATACCTCAGACGTAGATAGTCCTTTAGGACTTCTATCTTTCGTGCCCACTTTGTTTCTTTAAATTTTAACACATTTGATATCTTTTCATTGTCTTTTCTTCTTCTTCTTCTTCTTCTTCATGTTTAACTTGCCATTTGTAAGTGCAAAAGGTCCTTGTTTTCTGTAGTCGATGCTAAACGGTCCCTTCACTTCGCGCCCTTTGGATCACATCTCATGAGAATAGCGACTTTCAAACCTCGACTGGGATTATGATAATACCGATAATAATAATACATTTGATTCACCCATTAAAGTCCCGGTACCATGCGCAGGGGACGCCGGTCTGCTGAGGTTCCATCTGCTGGACTCTGAAGAGGGCCACTTCGCTCTCGAGGAGGGTGAAGGCCTCGTCACCCTCACGCGACCGCTGGACAGGTGAAGATTGGGTGGTGGGAGTGCCGGAATGTTGGGTGGTGGGAGTACGGGAATGGTGGGTGGTGGCGGTGCGGGAATGTTAGGTGGGGGCAGTGCGGGAATGTTGGGTGGTGGCAGTGCG